>JASAMZ010004506.1:0-42817 GCA_030248115.1 Linhomoeus sp. GSCO2_2 | reverse complement strand
CCCTGTCCCACACTAAAGCCCAGACTCACCCAACCCACCCTGTAGAATGGTCGGACCCTTACCCCTGTCCCACACTAAAGCCCAGACTCACCCAACCCACCCTGTAGAATGGTCGGACCCTTACCCCTGTCCCACACTAAAGCCCAGACTCACCCAACCCAACCCCAAAGTGTTCAGAAGAGTCCCTCTGCGCTCGTCGATGGGGATTTGGAGGTGAAGGTGCGCCAGTTCTGGGAGGAGGCTTGCGACGTTGTGGGCCGTCTGAGTGAGGTCCACTTCCCAAAAGTGGAAAATGAGCTTCCTTCTGCATTCCCCACTTCTATTGAAAGCGCCAGGGAGTTCCGCAGCTTCTTGTGCATCCTCCACGGGAGGCTACTTCAGAGAATGGTGAGTTCATGGCCATTGATTTTGAGGTGTGTAGGACACACATCTGGCCATACGTGTAAGCGCCAACCGGCCATTGGAGGGGGGGGGGGGGGGGTGGGGCGGTGTGGGGGGGGGTGGGGGGGTCTGAGGCCCCTGGAGGGGGGTAAAAAGTGCCAAAAATCGCTTAATTTTCGTCAAAAACGTCCAAAACATAGCGCCACAGGCGAAAATTTTGCTACCTTTACGCGTCGCAGGCGAAATTTGTGCCATTTGTAAGTGCCGCAGGCGAAAATTTTAGAAAATCTCTCTGGATATGTCTGGGGGGGGGGGGGGGGATGGCGGGGGGGGGGGGGGGGGCACACCTCCATTCCACACCCCCTCCCCTCACCCTGGTTACACGTACTGTATGCATCTGCCGTTTTTGGATGGGTCCCTCTGCCCCAACCCCTCATGCCTCCCCCCCCCCCCCCCCCTACATGTATACCCCATTCGATTCTCCAACACTCCATTTTAGGTGTCTCACTGCAAAAGGCGCGATCCTACAAAGCGAGCACCGCGTCGCCGAGCCACCGCAAACAGTAGCGAGAGCTCCAACTTTCTGGCCACCTTCGACCCTGATAAGCTCGGCTTTGAGGTGGAGTTTGGCTCATCTGAGGACGACGACTGTTTCCCAAAGTCCCCTGCTAATGTGGACAGCGTGGAGAACAGGGAGCTTGCGACGGGAGCTACCCCTGCGCCCACTCGCAAGGCGACATCGATAGCGCACGAGGTCACGATGAAAATGGACCTGTCGCCCTCACTATTCGACATGCTCAATGGGCGACTGGGCAAGGGTGCGGGCATTCGCAGGTCGAGAAAGGGGGAGCGAACCGAAGTGAAACTGTGCCACTATGACGCCCTCAAGGGCCTATTCAAGGACAGCTTGGAAGCCACCTTTCTCAAGACTGACTACCAGAATTTTGAGATTCAAGTGTTTGTTTCAGAGAGCCACTGTGTAACGTTTTCGTACAAGAATGACACGTGGGAGTTTAGTTGCCGCTTCTCTTTTGTGAAAATTATGAAGTGAATTGTGAACGCTTGTTGAAGTGAATTTTGAACGCTAGTAACCACGTACAAGGTGCACAAGCATAGTGACAACGGAGCAATGTGAACATTCCAGATACTAGATCAAACCCTGCAAATTGTTCCCTACGATAGCTGGGTCCGGATTTGCCGCCAAGACTCTCAGCGAGCGCATTATAGTTGTGTTCATCTTCTTGTTGCCACAGAAGCAGCAGCCAGCATAGTTGCAGGTTGCGCAGGCGTCGCCCGTAGGTGTAGGCGCGTAGTGCCACGAGGGAGCCTTATGTTCCAGCTTCTCTCCTTTCTCAACCACCGGGATGCGGTGCGCAATCAACTCATTAAACAAGAAAACCTGAAGCGTGATTGAAATTCAAATGCCCGACCAGTGTACTTCAAGTGAGTACATACCTGCTTCCATTTGTGGGCCGGGTGCTGCTGTGCCCTTCGAAGGAACCGTTTGACCATCCCGTGCATGTGTTCTCTCCCTACAAATGTTAACAACTGACCACACTTGTTAAACATGTTTAGGTAGCCCATGTGTAGGTCACTACCTTGCATGGAAGCAAGTCCAAGACCTATTCCAAGTCTTTCGTAGAGCAGTTCAGCTCTGTGTGGCAGGACCCGTCCAATTGTGAAGTCTGCTCTGGTATGGCAGGCCCCATTGTTTATCAGCACTTTGAGGTTGAAGTATCTTTCACAGCTCTCTCTCAAGTCCTGTTAGAAGATTTGCATGCCATTGGACAGACCGATAGTAACTATGTGTGTGAATGCAACCTGCAATCCCTCAGGCGACGCTGTGGCCTGTGACATCAAGGAAGTAATCCTTCTCAAATAGAGTGCGGACTGATAGTGGAAACAGAGCTGTGCTACTGCTCCTTCAACTTCGCCAGCTAGACACTGGTTGAGCAGTTCATGGACAATCAGAGGAAAGTTGTTGCTCAGGTTGTGAACTTCATTACCCACAAGTCTGAATATTTCAAATGGCAGCTGAATCGTTGACGAATTTTCCAAGATTGGCAAAATGGTGTTTTACCTGGAAGGCTCCACCCCTTTTAGGACTCCTTTTGCCACTCTTCCACAGTTAATCTTCTTCAGGGCTTTGGCAAGAACTTCTGAAGCACTCTCGTCACCGCAGGATTGTTTCGCGAACGTAAAGAGGTTTATGAGCCAGTTCTTCCAAGCTGAAGTTGTCTTGTTGGCATCGCGTACAGTAAGTCTACACATCACACAGTACACAGATAATAAAGTTTCACACCTGTCAAGCCAACATGCAAAGCACAAATCTCGATCTTGTCGGAGAGCCGACCGATGTATGGGCGAGAGACTTGTCGGAGACCCAAGTCAGCACAGATCTGAAAACATGTAGGAAAATTGGCACATTCAACTGAACAAGTGGAATCGTCAGTGATGAACGCTTCAGTCAACTTGCACAGCGTACGAGCGCACCTTTCGACGAAGTCGGATTTTGCCATCCTCAGTCAACTTTCGTTTGCATTTCTTCAGTCTGCTAGCCAATTCACTTTTGAATTGCTCATAGTCGGCCATGCGCGTCTGGTGTGTTAGCGGCTCAATCTCGCCTTCTCCATAGCCAATTCTTGAGTGCAGTTGACGTGTGTGATCAACGGCTGTCTTGTCGCGCGTGTACCGAGCGCGGCAGAAGGAAGAGAAGTGGGTGGCAGAGTTTGACAGCTCACCAGACAGAGTGGCTAGCGCCTTCTGATCACCTGAATAACCATGAGTAATTTGTCGGTTCAATTTATTGAGTACGGCAACAATATACATACCTGCCACAATTTCACACCGAAATCGGACTTCTTCTTCTCGGTCTCCAAACAGAACTGTGAATGAACGTTGCTCAATTTCATTCACTTCTTCACAAAGTTTTAAAGCGTAGCTCTTCACTGCGGTCGAGCTTTCGGCCACTTCGGCCGCGAAACAAATCATGTGCTGATATGGTGAGTGATAAGAAGACGATGCGAACTCGAGCAATGTGACACTGAAGTCTGTACACTCCAGGTCTCCTATAGGCAAAACAGTGAATAGAATGCATTAAAAAACGGACACTAAATACAAAAATTAAATAAGCCCACCATGAGGGAATGCATCTGCCCCAAGAGTAAAATGAAAAGTGTTCTTCTCCCCTCTTAGCCACTTGATTTGATCGTAGGAGCCAGCCTTGGCAACAGCAATCTGCGCCAGGCGTGGGAGAATTCCACTGAGGGAGCGCGAGTAGCCGGCCATGGCGCCTTGATCATCTTTAACCTTCTCCAGCTCTTCAAGAACACCGGTTGAAGTCCACGCATAATTCACGATTTTCTCATAGGGGACGAGTTTTTCTTCTTTCGGCAGCTGGCGCTAGAATAGTATTAGCAAGATACGCACAACGTCAAGATCCACGTAAGTAGGTATGTACATGAATGTACCTGGAAGGCCCGGTAGGTCTTTCTGGGTGCAAAGTCACCTGTGCTGCAGAAAAAGGCCAATGATTTCCGGTAGTTCGTGCGACCTCTGTATCGTTTTGTAGCACTCTTCTGCCGTCGAATTCTCTGGAGTCGCTCTGCGTGCCGCTTCTCTGCTCTACGGCCGATGACGGACAGTTCTTCGTCTGTCACAAAAGAGCGCAGAATGGCGACAGCGTGCTTGACCCGATCCTTCTTGCGACAAAATCGGCGTTTCATCTCATTCACGACCCGGACACGCCAGGTGCCATTGGAGCGGGTGGAGTGGGGCCGGCCGCACCAATTTTCTTCATTGAAAGGTTTGCTTGTTCGGGTTCTCAGTTGTCCTTCACGGAGGCGTTGCTCTCGCTTCCTGACCCTGGCTGACGCCTTTCTAGCTGCTTCCGAAGTTTTTTGCAGGGTCCGCAAGCAACGCCGGCGCTCCTTTGTGGCGTTCTCAATCTCAGAATCCAGCCTCGATATGTCAGTCTTAATGCTGTTCAGTTCTCCTTCTCTCAGGGCCCTGACAGCCTCTAGTGTAGCTGTCTTCTCAGACGAAATAGCTGACTGGCCAGGCCATTCTTTGCAGCGCCCGTACCTAATGTGCTTATCTCTAGCACTCTTAGACGAAAACGACTGGCTGCAAAAACTGCAGCTCTTCTTATTCAGGTCGACAAGCTGCACCTCTTGCAGAGGCCGAGACATTTCTCTGTACTAGGCAACAGCAAAGCCATGCATACGTAGCGGGGATACGTACGTGCCCCCCTGTATCTGGTTTGGATAGAGTGGCATTGCACCTTCGGATCAAGAGGCCGACTTTGATTGTCTTTGGTTCCATTGTTTTTCGCGGCCGGTCCCACACAGCCAGTGGTCGTAATCCATCACCCCCCCCCCCCCCCCCCGCGCCGCGCAGACGCACACACTCTGGAGCAATAATGCGACTCGTAGAGCAGCGAAGGAAGGGACTGTCACAACTGCGAGGGCGCGTCTAAGAATTGGGGGGGGGGGGGGGGGATTAATTGCCTAACCGCGCAAGCAGAACAGAACGGCAGGGGCGCAAAGTATGCAAACAAAAGAGCGACAGGCGTCGCTGCAAAGGCTGCGAGAACGCTAGCCAATGAGCGGCGCGGATTCTCGTCCAGAGACTGGATCAACGACGAAGCAAAAAGCGTGACGGCCCTTTCCACTTTTCGCTCAAGAGCGCCACAGTGACCTAGGGTCTATCCACAGACGCCATAGCCTACTCGCCCAATTACCCTCCCTATCCGTGGCGGACCTGCAAACAAATGGGGCGTTTGTGATCCTTATCGCGTTTCTCACCTCGAAATGCGCGTTTACAAGCGCAAACCAGGCGCAAGAAGCTACCGAGACTATTCTGATGAAACGCTCGCCTCGGCTGTTGCTGCTGTTCATGACAAGCAGCTGTCGTACAGAGATGCCGAAAAAGCGTTTGGCATTCCTAGAAAAACGATTGAAAATCGCCTGAAGGAAGCATTCGAAAAAATTTGGACGACCGGCGGTGTTCTCAGAGGCAGATGAGACACTATTCTGTGAGTGTCTCATTCGCATTTCCGAATGGGGATTTCCTATGGGCACATTCGAATTTCGTGTCTTTATCAAGCGAATTCTGGACAACAGGGGACAGAAGCAGCCACGATTCAAGGTTGGGAATGAGTTTTTGTGCCCAAACGAACTGCCGTCAACCCTAAAACTTGTTCTAGCACAACTTGCCTGGCCTGGACTGGGTTCGAGGTTTCATCAAAAGCCAGAAGAAGGATATTGCTCAAAGACTGGCAGCGCCGATTTCCAGAAATAGGGCTCAGGTGTGTACATACGTACATTGTATGTAGCCAATTCTTTCCACTTGTATTGGCTTATTTAACTTCAGATCGATGCCGAGACAATAGAGAAGTATTTTAATCACCTTCGGGCGTCCCTGGAGGACGTGCCATATGCCAACCGCTACAACTGTGATGAAACTGCTCTAGTCGATGACCCAAGGAAGAAGTAGGTTTTGGCCAAGCGCGGCACCAAGTACTGCGTTAGGGTTACAGATGGAACGAAATGTTCCACTTCTGTACTCTTCTGCGGCTCTCCCTATGTCCTTCTGCCGCCCTTTGTGGTGTACAAGAGCATCGGCTTGCATGAGCAGTGGGCCCAGGGAGGTCCCAAAGGTTACCCACTGTGTGGAGAGCCCTGCTGCAGAAAAGGTACCCACTTCAATCGCAGCATTAGTGGATGGTTTGACCACTACAATTTCTTGCTGTGGTTCAAGCAAGTGTTTCTTCCCCACGCAACACGCCAACCAGGTAAAAAAGTATTTGTAAACAAGTATTTCAATCTGTCTATTTGTCCATCCATTCATTTGTCTTTTGAAGGTCCCAAGCTGCTGATCGGTGACAATTTGTCCACTCATTTTTCACTGGAGATAATTCAGCTGGCTGAGAAGAACAATATTCGATTTGTGTGTCTTCCTCCAAATTCGACGCATTTAACTCAGCCACTCGACAGGGCTTTCTTCAAGTCCTTGAAATTACACTGGACGAAGTGTCTCAATGATCTGAAGGAGAGAAGGCCTGGGTAAGAAATCCACCATAATATGTACAGTACCTATACCTACCTATGTACGTTGGTACAATAACACAATACAGAACATTCTAGCACCCTTAAAAAACAAGACTTCCCTGTGGAGTTGCGAAAATGCCTCGATTCTTATGGAGACCGGATTCCGTCTAATCTAGCGGCTGGGTTCAGGGGGTGTGGAATTGTCCCGTTTGAGCCGCAAGAGGTGTGTTATATTGCAAATTGTGTTTAGTTTGTAGCTACAGGGCACCCCTCCCCCCCCCCCCCCCACCCCCACCACCACCACCCCCCACCCCCCCCACCCCCCTTCCCCTGGCTGGTTGGTAGTAGTTACACATACATATGCTGCCAGCATGGGATACTGTAGCGCACAGCGGCACAAGCAATCCTGTGCAAACCAACACTAGGTCCTGAAGAACATCCCCATATCGGGGAAAGAAAGCCACCCCGAAACAGCGGTGGCGGGAGCTGGAGAAACTTCTAGTACCAGTATCGCCTCAATCAGAGACGCCATTGATGAGCACTGTGCTCCTTTGAGAATAAAGCCAGAGCAGACACGACGGAGACGCAAGAAAGTCAATGTGCCGCCAGGCATGTGCATTACCGCGGCCGATTTTGAGGTGGAGGAACCAGTTGAAAATGAAGGGCCTGATTGTGTAAGTCTTAGTTTTAATTACTAATTCCTAAAACAATAGTAAAACAACATCATAAAGCGACCCCGCTCCAAATTGTGAACTTATAAAGTAGCACCTCCAACACAATTCATTTTCATAATTGAAGGACGGTGGAATCCAACCCATCGCTTCTGGTGGTGACACAGATTTCGAGAACGAGAATCTGCTGGAAAATAACGATGCTTACGTAGAGGTTCCAACTGAGGATTATCGACCGGTTGGATGTCAAGTCGTGGAAGCGGACCGAAGTGAGAGAAGCGTTCTCACAGAGCTTCAACCTTTGGCCATTGCTCAAGCGCCTATGCAAGCAGCTGTGACAGGGCAGGTCAGTTGGTCAAGTAAGCATACTGCGCTTACCTATCCTGGGCATGCGCGCACACACAGCACGCAAAGGACGATGTACATAACAGAGTGCGCTAAATCACTAAATTTGCAGGCCGCAGTGACGACGAGCAATAGCCTGCTGCTCCGAAAAGGTTTCGACGAGATCTCTGCCGGCAGCATCGCCGCTGCAGTTTACAACGAAGATGCAGAGCCGCAGTGGTACTTGGCTAGAGTCTTAGGGACGGGTCAACAAGAGGATGGCCCAGAAGTCCACTTGGACTTCATGGTTCGAAGTGGGCCAGCCGGGGCTCCAAAATTCCATTGGCCCAGCAGAAAAGACGTCGTTTGGGTGCCCATAGAGAATATTCTGGGCTTGTTGGCGGATGCGCCCAAAGAAGGAAAACGGGGCCAGTTTCACGTGCCCGAAGAAGCGATTTCGGCTATTGAAGACTCGTTTTCTGCGTGGATCATTAGTACGATCTAACTCATGTATGCAGCCGTTCTTCTACACTGTATTGTGGTGCAATGCCCTACCTGAAAGAACGTTTACTGCACTTCGGTCTAATCATTTCGTTACACGCACACAGGGTGGCCAATAGAAACTTAAACTAGTTTCAGTTTCAGTTTCAGTTACAATCAGTTAACTGAAACTGAAACTGAATCGAAACTCGCGGAGATTCCACAACTGAAACTGAAACTGAAACTGAAACTCACAGGTTAGTTTCAGTTATATGAATGTCAATTTGTACCGAATTTTAGCTGATACTCATAAAATTCTATGCGAATTTTTCTACATTATGTAAATGATTTGTTCGAATTTGGGTCCAAAATGCAAGGATGCCATCCAAAGTTTTGAAATCGCTTCTTTGTTCACTAAAAATCATCCCAAAAGAATGATTTTGAGCAATTGGTTGTGACTTTCTGAACCTTCAATAACAGAAACTCAGTTTCAGTTACTGAATCGAAACTCGCGCTGATTCCATAACTGAAACTGAAACTGAAACTCAGCCAGCACCATGATTTTAACTGAAACTGAAACTGAAACTATAATGAGTTTCTATTGGTCACCCTGCACGCACACAAGGCCATCGTAGTATTCGTGAGTAACGCGTTGAAAGTCCGCCAGAGAATCGATAACCCAAGTTCGCACGTGCGACAGCGACGCCTAGTGGCCGCTGAGTGGTGGTGTGAAGAGCGCCGCCAAGCGGCGCCGAGAGAAATCAAACCGCAGGCGGGCAAATTAGCCCCACAGAAATTGCACGCGAAATTCATAGGGCATAGTATGACCAACCCCTGTCAAACTATGCCCACTATAGTTTCAACAAAATCTCTTGAATCTGTAGGTAGAATTCGTTGAAATTTAGAATTCTACCACACCTTCAATCAGTGCGACAATATGCCAAGTTTGGTTCTGGTTGATAGCACTATGCATTAGTTATTCCAAGAAAACCTTGAAAATGGCGTAAAGTAGCCCCACTTGACGGTACTATGTAATTTGTGTCAGCAAAAGTGACCTTCCGCCACCGACATCGGGCTGAAGTCTCTCACCGCAAGCATCGGATTTGTTTTCTATGTCACCGGAAAGCCACACACGTTGAGAGCATGGCCACGAACGTTGACAACACACTGGAAAGCCACGAGAGTGTCATGTCGTCGTCTATGTCTCCTGTTCATGGCTGCAGGCCGTCGCGGTTGAACTGTCTGGAGGCCCATGTAGGATGACCAATGAAGGCCTCTCGCACGAGCGGCCCGGTCCTATAGGATCAGACTGGTGCCATCTGCCAACCCTTCTTGAGCTCTTTCTGCCGATTTGCCTGCGGTTTCCTACCCATTGGAGCAGCCGCCCAGCTATGGGGCTCCGTTCTCCAGGACACCAACCGACTCTGCCAACTACTGGATGTCAGGCCACTTCTAACACAACTGCCCCCAGCCCATATGGCGGAACCAGCTCCCAGCAACCACCAAACCTTTAACCAGAGCAGAACTGTGCAGTGAGGCAGCCGACAGTACCGCTGGCCTGCTATCCGCACTCTCAGGATGGGAACATTGTCTGGGATTCTATTCTTCCGTTTTATGCCAGCGCATCGCTTGCAGTGTCATTGAGCGTAGGTCGGATAAGTTTTATTCTTGCAAAACTCATATTGTAGATATGTGCTGCTAAACCTGCGCGAGGAGGCAAGCTAATGCCTGTACACTATCGATGGGCGCCAAACAAAACAAGTGCTCATTCGGATATTACGTTTGTCAATCTGTTGCGCTCCTCTGTGGGCAATTGTAGTTGGCTACGGCAAAAGTTCGCACCATGACGGCAAAAGTTCCCAACCGTACGGCAAAAGTTCGCACTCTGACGGCAAAAGTTCCCAACCTGACGGTAAAGTTCGCGGTATGGCAAACGTTCCAGCTTCATGGCAAAAGTTCCCATGGCAAACGTTCCCTTACGGCAAAAGTTCCTGAAGCCTTCACAGTAGGCAGGCAGTTGCGCGTGACGGCAGTTCAAGTAAACCAATGCGAAATCAGATCACAGAGGGTTTGAAAGGGGGTTTGAATCATGCGCTAAGGGGTTTGAAAGAAGAGCGTTAATAGCTGAATGAATGGGTAGATGCAGGTACGGTATGTACTATTCACAGCGCAACTTGCAACACCCTACGTAGATGCAGACAAGCTAACCTGAGGATTGGGTGGATTTGCGTGAGTTGGCAGACGCTAGTGGCGGCAAGAACCAGTGCTCGTGAATGTGTCGTCATGGCAGAAGGCGAATTGCGCGCATAGACAGCACCGTCACATCACGAATGTATATGTAGTGCGAGAGTTCAATTGGTGACCATTCGAAAACGTTCTTTATTATAACGCGTCAAAAAGAGGAAGAATATGGCTTTACGGGACGTGCTGCAGTTCATCCTCTTCGTCGTTAGGTGGTTGCCAAATCAGTGGACTCAGAACCAGACGAAGAAGGAGAAGGCAAAGAAGAAGAAAGACAAGAAGCAGCGACAGGAAGCAGAATCGCCTGGACGAGCGGCGACGGAAGGCCGAGGAGGCGCAACTGAAGAAGAAGAAGGCGGAAGAGGCGCGGCAGAGGGACGCGGCCGAGAAGGCGCACAGGCGTCGTCTCGCCCGCCAATGGAAGAGAAACCGACAGATCATGTCTCTCAGGAAATTCCGGTAGCCAGGGAGTGCAAACTTCCGTAGCTTGCAGTCTACAATGACGCCCGCCTTCTTCTATGTTTCTAGATCTGACCTCGAGGCAGCCGACGCGCTGACGGCACGTCTAGATACAAAGTGAACAACAGAGCGCCACAAGTCCGGCAGCTCAATTCCTCCTCTAGCGAGAGTTATAACGATTTTTCTTAACCATAGTTTTGGCGCGCGCCTTTTTTCAACTTCGGCGGCGAATAACTAGAGGTAGACAACAGACTGGCGGCTTAAAGTTGGCACACTTACAATATAGTGCCCTACAACAACTATGTGCTGCAGAAGTTTAAAGGTTCTACGCTGGGTACAGTGTCAACACGGTAGCTCCAAAGAAACAAATTTTCAAATCGTTGTATCTCAAAAACGCTGGATCCGATTGACCCAATCCTTAGCCTATCTTGTAGAGCGATCGATTCTGCATCGGACCCTGATGAGATTAGGGTGTCCCCATATAGCAGTTTTTTTGAGAAAAATCGACTTTTCCAAAATTACTTCGGATTTTTTGGCCATTATAGCGAAGATTTTGGCCTGTAGGCGGGACATTTACACAAATCACGAAGCAGAAATTTGTATGTAGCCTACTGTCACACTTGGCCTACCTAGTTATGACACCACTTTGCCCAGTTCGCGTTCACACAGGCATCTGACACCGTCCGCCATCTGCCGTCTTCACCAGAGCGGAACTTAAAAATTGAACATTCCGGAATCGCAACGAAAATGGCAGACGGCGTACAGTTTTCGAAGCTGCATCCAACAGTTTTAATTGCGCATCTCTCCGTCGCGTCATTCATGAGATATTATGTGTCAAAGTTTAACTTCCCGTTGAAATATTCGCAGAAGTGCTAAGGTTTGCACATGTAACTTGGGCGCCAAACCAGCTATTCGGTTGTGACTTGCACAACAAGTAGCCATGGAGCACATATATGTAGTTTCATTGATTTTGGATATTTGTTAGTCAGTCATCAAAACCAACCAAATCCCTTCAATTGCTTGACTATGACAGATGGAAAATACATACATATGCTCGCGCAGGAGCATACGTAACTTCAGGCTGCAAAAACCAAAATCAGTTTGACTTTTCCAGAAACTATAATGTGCTCCATGGCTACTTGTTGTGCAAGTCACAACCGAATAGCTGGTTTGGCGCCCAAGTTACATATGTGCACACCTTAGCACTTCTGCGAATATTTCAACGGGAAGTTAAACTTTGACACATAATATCTCACGAACGACGCGACGGAGCGATGCGCAATTAAAACTGTTGGATGCAGCTTCGAAAACTGTACGCCGTCTGCCATTTTCGTTGCGATGGAATGTTCAATTTTTAAGTTCCTCTCTGGTGAAGACGGCAGAGATGGTGTCAGATGCCTGCGTGAACGCGAACTGGGCAAAGTGGTGTCATAACTAGGTAGGCCAAGTGTGACAGTAGGTTACATACAAATTTCTGCTTCGTAATTTGCCTAAATGTCCAGCTACAGGCCAAAATCTTCGCTATAATGGCAAAAAAATCCGAAGTAATTTTGGCAAGGTCGATTTTTCTCAAAAAACAGCTACATGGGGGACACCCTACTCTCATCAGGGTCTGATGCAGAATCGATCTCTACAAGATAGGCTAAGAATTGGGTCGATCGGATTCAGCATTTTTGAGATACAGCGATTTGAAAATTTGTTTCTTTGGAGCTACCGTGTCGACGCTGTACCCAGCGTAGAACCTTTAAAAACTTCCCTACTACAGAGGCATGCAAAGACACGCGTGACCTCGAAATCGCCCAGGGCGCAGCACCGTTTACAAACTAAGCCACGCCCACGCATTTTGTGAGTCCTTATAGGTCGCTCGTTCGTGATTCCGTATTCACTCTTGCACTTTCCTCTGCTACTCCACATAGGTTCCTCGCTCCTCGCTTTATTTTGATTAATAGGTTCGACAACAAAGTTGTCATTATCGAGCGAGTTTTCCGTCTCCGTCTGGACGAATCAGCGAGTTTTGCCAACCTGTGTTGCTGACAGGAGCGAGAAATCGCTAATTTTTGCATTGCTTCTCGGCCCGCGTTTCCTATACCTACTGTGTTGAAGCGCCGAAACTTGGCGACTGCCTGTTGCCCAAGACGCGACTTCTGAAAGGTACCTAGGCAGCGACAGTCCAGCGACGTTTAAGTGGTAGTTAATGGGTTTAATTGCTTGCCAACTCAGCTGTATTTCAAGTTTGTCATGGCCGATCAAGAGTGGGATGACGCCGGATTCTATGCCCTTCGCGTCAGCGGAGAATCCTTTGATAAATTGAAGCTGCGACGTCTGAGATTCGACCTGCAGATGCGAATGGAGCAGTTGGATGGGGGAGACGCTGTAAATTAGTTGACAGAGATGTTCAACAAGGTGGTAGACAAGGTGCCCAGCGAGACAGAGGAGGATGAAGATCAGGTGGCTCAAATCACCATTGAGAACCCCAACATGCCTGGAGGTACATACATAGTAAGTAGAGTTATGTAGGTAAAGGGGCGTTCACAATGATCGGACGGACGGACGGATTCGTCCGTCCGATCGTAAAAGTGCGTTCACAATGCTCGGTCGGACGCATCCGTCCGTCCGACGGACGGGTTCTAGAATTTTGATTTGGCGTCCGTCGGACGCGGGTCAAAACGCGATTGGTCTTACAGCGCGCCCTTTATCGTGCGCTTGCGAATACGGTACATGACTGCTTTAGCATGTAAAGTGTGCGATGGTCAATGGTCATTCCGAACTCGGCGTCAAAACGTTCGTGATTGTCGTCGCCAGTTGAGGAGGTAAAAGCCGAGAGCTGACATGTCTAAAAAGGTCGCAAATGGTGCTGATAGCGCCGATTCTGTGGAGAAACTGATCCACCACGTGAGACAAAATGGCCTGCTCTACAACAAAGAAGACGAGTTCTATGCCGACGCAACGAAAAGAGATGGAGTGTGGGAGCAGATTGGAAAGCTACTAGGCTGGACTGGTTGGTAGTAACTTTTCGCCTGCAATCTGAACTAATCCACATAAAACGTTGTAACAGGTTCTGCTTGCAAGGACAAGTGGAATGGCCTTAGAAGCACCTACAAGCGAAAGCGCAAGAAGTATGCCAACATGCCAAGTGGAAGTGCAGCAGAGAAGAAGGAACCTTGGCCCTACTACACGAGCATGCACTTCTTGAGCAGCCACCTAGTTGACAAGTTTGTTTCACTAGGTAACACGTTTAACATACACAGTATACTTCATCAACGTATGTACGTTTCTCGGCGTGTAGGGATCGCGATACGAACTTCATCTTGGACGACCTGGATGTATCGGATGGCGTGGTGGGTGGAACGAAGGAAGCCGCTTCTGAAGTAGCTGCCGCTGCCGCAGGGCCGGCGCCAAAGGAGACGGAGATGATACGACGCCAAAGGAGACGGAGATGATACGAGATGATACGAGATGAGTCGGCATGATACGACGCCGTTCATCTGAAGTTTTATACCCTTGGGAATACACCACATCGTACAAAAAAAACTTGCCAACTGTTTGGTGCAGTCGTTCTCTACCAGGAATTTCGTTTGGTGTACGTATTTCTGCGTTATGACGCTTTTGTCAATTTGTAGAATTTTGTCAAATTGTGGCGCATTTCTATAAAATTCCACAATTGCAAACAGTTTTGTTTGTGTTACAAATTATCCGCGGTCTATGCTCTTTCCATTTCTGAAGAAATTTCGCCGCTAGTCCACCAGGCGATAAAGTCGGTTTTCGACATTTTTATATTTTAATTGTAAATATCTCTAAATTGCAATACTTCAAAACTGAAAAACTATGCCACAAATTCTTATTGGCTTACGACCTTTCAGTTTCTGCATTCACATTCGTCAATAAATGACGTTCTATTTTTGTCAATTTAATGAAATTTCGACAAACAATTGCGTATTTCTATGAAATTCCACATTTGAAAAAAATTTCTTTTGTGTTACGAATTGTCCACGGCCTATGCTCTTTCCATTTCTGAAGAAATTTCGCCGCTAGCTCATCAGGCGAAAAAGTCGATTTTCGACATTGTCATATTTTATTGTAAATATCTCCAAATTGCAATGTTTCAAAACTGAAAAACTATGTCACAAATTCTTATTGGCTTACGACCTTTCAGATTCTGCATTCACATTCGTCTATAAATGACGTTCTATTTTTGTCAATTTATGAAATTTCGACAAACAATTGCGTATTTCTATCAAATTCCACATTGACAAAATTTTTTTTTTGTGCTACAAATTATCAGCGGTCCGTGCTCTCTCCATTTCTGAAGAAATTTTGCGTCTAGCTCATCAGGTGAAAAAGTCGATTTTCGACATTTTTGGATTTTATTTGTGAATATCTCGAAAATGCGAAATTAGCAACAGAAACGGACATTGGATCCATACTCAGCGGCCTTGACTCTACTTGACCACATATGTCACATGTTTTACTTCGGTGCCACGGACACACAGACAGACATCGTCATCCGTATTATATACACCTCGCCGCGCTGAGGCGCGGCGAAACAAGCTGTGTGTGTAAAAAGTTCAACCTATACTTTGTGTCTGTCAAATCTTGGTGAACAGTATAGTAAATTTCATTCGCATGATTAGCCGTATCTAGAGAAGGTATCTTGAAAACGCGTACCACAATTCAAGTGCAGCCATTACCACGATACGGTTGTCTGTACAACTGATCTAAAGCTCAGTGATATCGCCGCGTTCGCTATATGGTATCGGCATGATACGACGCCGTTCATCTGAAGTTTTATACCCTTGGGAATACACCACATCGAACAAAAAAACTTGCCAACTGTTTGTTGGTAGAATTTTGCCAAATTGTGCCGCATTTCTATGAAATTCCACAATTGCAAACAATGTTGTTTGTGTTACAAATTATCCGCGGTCTATGCTCTTTCCATTTCTGAAGAAATTTCGCCGCTAGTCCATCAGGCGATAAAGTCGATTTTTGACGTTTTTATATTTTAATTGTAAATATCTCTAAATTGCAATATTTCAAAACTGAAAAACTATGTCACAAACTCTTATTGGCTTACGACCTTTCAGTTTCTGCATTCACATTCGTCAATAAATGAGGTTCTATTTTTGTCAATTTATGAAATTTCGACAAACAATTGCATATTTCTATGAAATTCCACATTTGAAAAAAAAATTCTTTTGTGTTACGAATTGTCCACGGCCTATGCTCTTTCCATTTCTGAAGAAATTTCGCCACTAGCTCATCAGGCGAAAAAGTCGATTTTCAACATTTTCATATTTTAATTGTAAATATCTCCAAATTGCAATGTTTCAAAACTGAAAAACTATGTCACAAATTCTTATTGGCTTACGACCTTTCAGATTCTGCATTCACATTCGTCAATAAATGACGTTCTATTTTTGTCAATTTATGAAATTTTGGCAAACAATTGCGTATTTCTATCAAATTCCACATCGACAAAAATTTTCTTTTGTGTTACAAATTATCAGCGGTCCGTGCTCTTTCCATTACTGAAGAAATTTCGTCGCTAGCTCATCGGGCGAAAAAGTCGATTTTTGATATTTTTGAATTTCAATTGTGAATATCTCGAAAATGCATAATTAGCAACAGAAACGGACATCAGATCCATACTCAGCGACCTTGACTCCACTTGACCACATATGGCACATATCTTACTTCGGTGCCACGGACACACAGACACACAGACACACACACACACACAGACACACATTGTCAACCGTATATATACACCTCGCCGCGCTGAGGCGCGGCGAAAAAACGGACGAATATTTGCAGCAATTTATACTGCAGAAAGAAGAGGTGCTTTTCTACGTTTTCTTGTCTTACAGTGGTTGCTCAGGTTCCGTACTAACTGGCTCCCATTGTCCAGAGACGCAAGAATCGTGAGGAATCCGAGCGACTCAGACAAGAGGAGGAGAGCGACCCCGATCTGCTTTGGCTCAAGGCTACGCTGGTGGAGATGAAGAAGTTGCCAGATCCGGTCAAGGCTGAGGTTAGCCATCTGGCTACCAGCGCCTTTGTCGTCCCATCAATCGAACGCAACTTCAATCTATAGCTCAAGGCTGAATTCTACGCGACTGTCGTGAGAAAGGCCTACTCTCGCTTCGAGGACGTGAGGCCTCTGCCGGCCCAGCCATTCGTTTCGCCACCACAATATGCGTCACCACCACATGGGCCCCCATATGGAGGAAGGCACTTCACTTCCATGGAGAACGTTATTCCACAGGACCACTACTGAAGACGATTCCATGACAATGATTCCACGATAACTATTCCATGACAGCAATCACCATGTCACTGTTATTCGCGGTGGGTCGCAAGCGTTAGTCCAAGACACAGGGCACTGCGATCATCTTGTCTTGCCACTCAACAGAGCCCTCTGTTGAGTTCACATAGTCCTTGAAGGCTTCTCGGACGTTCAGTGCCGAATTGGGGGCTCTGTTTGCCTTGCTAGGTCGCAAGTTTTTCACGCAGCCCAAATTTCCCTGAGGCTGCGAGTCCTTCTCAGCAATGTTGACTGCCAGTGAATCGACTTCCGTTCTCATGAAATTGTGTAAGCAGCAGCAGGCACGTATAATGGCTTGTGCAGTGGCAACCCCTGAACTGGCAACCCCAACAGTGGCGACCCCAACAGCGTCAAGCACTTCAATACGTACTGTACTGTAGTCGACAATGCCAGCTAACAATATAAGTGAAACTCAACCCGTTTGAATAGGCTTGTCCATGACTCGCCATCGCATAGCCATTATACCGAACGAATTCTCAATTGTTCTTCGCGCTCGACTGAGTCTGTAGTTGTAGATCTTCTGTTCCTTGGTGAGACCACTTCTGGCATATGGCTTCATGATGTTTTCACGCAGTGGAAATGCTTCGTCTCCAACAAAAACAAAGGGGGCTACTGTGGTAGACCCTGAAATCGTTCATAAGGGATTCTTGTCTCCCACGCCGAAGTGGAATCATGCGTACGTACCAGGTAGTGCTTGTGGCTCTGGCAAATCGAGTTTGGCCGTTTGAATAGCCTTGCCGAGTGACGAAGTAGCGAAAATGCCAGCATCTGAGTTGTGACCATAGGAGCCAATGTCCACAAAAGTGAAGCGGTAGCTGGAGTCGCAAACCGCTAGAAGAACGAGGCTGAACGATTTCTTGTAATTAAAATACTGCGACCCAGACTTCCCTGGGCGACGTATAAGACAATGACGCCCATCGATCGCGCCCAAGCAGTGAGGAAAATTCCACTTTTCCTGAAAGTAGAACCAAACGAATGGAGCCGTCAGTCGTAAGACCAAAATGTAGTTGAGAAAGACAACACTTTTGGTGCACCTCAAATCCTGTCGCTATAGTTTGCCACATCTGAG
Source organism: Linhomoeus sp. GSCO2_2 (assembly GCA_030248115.1). Classification (NCBI taxonomy): domain Eukaryota; kingdom Metazoa; phylum Nematoda; class Chromadorea; order Monhysterida; family Linhomoeidae; genus Linhomoeus; species Linhomoeus sp. GSCO2_2. The sequence goes on along the minus strand of JASAMZ010004506.1, from coordinate 24,817 downwards.
GGGTAGTGGGGAATACCATGTATGTAGAGGCCAGTGACTTCCAGATTGCCAAGCAAGTTTCAGCAACTATTCCAGAGATTGTCGATTTTGCAATTCGGAAGCGGTATCCAAGGCTCTGGTAGTATTCCCCTCTCGCCAGACTCTGTATGGTGACTATAAGACGTTCCCGCAGCGAAATCGACTCTCTCATAGCCTTGCGCCGCCGCATGAAGGGCTCGACCAGTTTATACAGTTTCTCAAAGGTGGCACGGTCCATGCGCATCAGCTCCTTGAAGTCGACGTCTTCCTCGTCCCTTTTCTTCTCTTCAAACAGGTTGTGGTAGTCACCTTGCGACTTCCTGTTCTTGTTCGTTGGTCTAACCCACCATCGCCTCTTCCGCTTCTGCTGTGACAGCAGTTGTTTCTTTCGCAGTAGCAGTAACTCGATTATTTCATCTTCGTCTTCAGATTCAGAGTCGGAAAGCATTCTCTTTCTCGACATCTTTCAGAATCACCCGTATTGCAGCTTCACTTGACCGCTAGTACCGAGTTTACATGTATTACATCTGCTGTGGCAACGAGTGGACCCTTCAAAGGTACGATACCTCGCCAAGCCATCAGTCATTGCTTGAAATGCAGGGTAGAGCGCGCGTCTCAAGTGTATCCGACCGACGCATTGTGAACGACACTTTTGGCCCATCCGACGGACGGATCCGACCGATCCGTCCGTCCGATGGAATCCGTCCGTCCGTCCGATCATTGTGAACGCCCCTTAATTCGAAAGGAGGAGACGTGTCGTCGTCTGGCTCCTGCCTACTGAAGCACCACTTTTCCAATTCCTGTGTTGTCATATTTCTGGCACCTCCTGCCGAGGTGAGGTCTCCTGCGTAGTAGGTACAGTACACGATGTAAATTCAATTGTCACAAACCACAAGCAGCTCTTCGGAAAAGCGAGATCAAAGCACTGATCGACATGCACTAAGCTGCAGTGGGTGGAACATATTTCGTCGTCCCAATGTCTCAGATGCTCTTAGTAGTTTCCGTTGATGTATGCTTGGTTGCTGCTATGCTTGGGGAACCATCAATTCTGCTCTTTGCAAGCGGCGCTGAAATCGCTAGTATGGTACCACCGTAAAGCTCTGAGAACAGCGAACAAGCCAGATAACAGCACTTTTCTGGTGAAATATCCAACGGATGGGCAGTCTTTGCGCCTTTCTGATTCGGTGGCGACTTCTGCAACAGTTAGGTACTCAGTTTAGCGAAGCTTTAGGAATAGGCAAGGCACAGTACGTGCGAGTGAAAGCAAAGCTTGGGAGTGCGGGACAGGCGGTCACCACGAGCCATGGAATGGGATAGGATTCTATTCAATTGCTCGCCTTGCCTATGCCATGTACAACCTTGAAGAAGGCTCAGCGACTTGCCTTCTGTTGCCGCTCAATTCGACAAGACAAGTGCGTGTATGTACAACTATTGCAGTGGCGTACAAACGCTGAATGCCGCTCTCCACATTGGAGGGCAAATGTCGCATGGAGGACAAATGTCTAAGGCATGGAGGACAAATGTCTAAGGCGCGCACGACATTGGAGGACAAATGTCAACTGTCGCTAAGAACACTGCAGCAGCTGCGCGAACGAAGGACGTAGCAAGCAGCAGCTGCTCGCTTTTGCACCGCCGTCACTGCCGTGCGGATTGAATTCAGCAACAGAGTGAGTGTGAGGGCATGTCATTGTCAGGTCGCCTATTAGTGCACACCAATCTCTGAACCAGTGGACACCAATCTCTGAATGAGTGCACACTAATAACGGAGTTGTTAACCTTACCTATTTACAACAAAAAGACGAGTCGCGAATACACCTCTGCACGTTTCACCGATCACAGATGCGAAGTTTAATCCCAATACATAACACGATGTAAATTCAATTGTCACAAACCACAAGCAGCTCTTCGGAAAAGCGAGATCAAAGCACTGATCGACATGCACTAAGCTGCAGTGGGTGGAACATATTTTGTCGTCCCAACCCAATGTCTCAGATGCTCTTAGTAGTTTCCGTTGATGTATGCTTGGTTGCTGCTATGCTTGGGGAACCATCAATTCTGCTCTTTGCAAGCGGCGCTGAAATCGCTAGTATGGTACCACCGTAAAGCTCTGAGAACAGCGAACAAGCCAGATAACAGCACTTTTCTGGTGAAATATCCAACGGATGGGCAGTCTTTGCGCCTTTCTGATTCGGTGGCGACTTCTGCAACAGTTAGGTACTCAGTTTAGCGAAGCTTTAGGAATAGGCAAGGCACAGTACGTGCGAGTGAAAGCAAAGCTTGGGAGTGCGGGACAGGCGGTCACCACGAGCCATGGAATGGGATAGGATTCTATTCAATTGCTCGCCTTGCCTATGCCATGTACAACCTTGAAGAAGGCTCAGCGACTTGCCTTCTGTTGCCGCTCAATTCGACAAGACAAGTGCGTGTATGTACAACTATTGCAGTGGCGTACAAACGCTGAATGCCGCTCTCCACATTGGAGGGCAAATGTCGCATGGAGGACAAATGTCTAAGGCATGGAGGACAAATGTCTAAGGCGCGCACGACATTGGAGGACAAATGTCAACTGTCGCTAAGAACACTGCAGCAGCTGCGCGAACGAAGGACGTAGCAAGCAGCAGCTGCTCGCTTTTGCACCGCCGTCACTGCCGTGCGGATTGAATTCAGCAACAGAGTGAGTGTGAGGGCATGTCATTGTCAGGTCGCCTATTAATGAGTGCACACCAATCTCTGAACCAGTGGACACCAATCTCTGAATTTGATCGACATGCACTAAGCTGCAGTGGGTGGAACATATTTCGCCGTCCCAATGTCTCAGATGCTCTTAGTAGTTTCCGTTGATGTATGCTTGGTTGCTGCTATGCTTGGGGAACCATCAATTCTGCTCTTTGCAAGCGGCGCTGAAATCGCTAGTATGGTACCACCGTAAAGCTCTGAGAACAGCGAACAAGCCAGATAACAGCACTTTTCTGGTGAAATATCCAACGGATGGGCAGTCTTTGCGCCTTTCTGATTCGGTGGCGACTTCTGCAACAGTTAGGTACTCAGTTTAGCGAAGCTTTAGGAATAGGCAAGGCACAGTACGTGCGAGTGAAAGCAAAGCTTGGGAGTGCGGGACAGGCGGTCACCACGAGCCATGGAATGGGATAGGATTCTATTCAATTGCTCGCCTTGCCTATGCCATGTACAACCTTGAAGAAGGCTCAGCGACTCGCCTTCTGTTGCCGCTCAATTCGACAAGACAAGTGCGTGTATGTACAACTATTGCAGTGGCGTACAAACGCTGAATGCCGCTCTCCACATTGGAGGGCAAATGTCGCATGGAGGACAAATGTCTAAGGCATGGAGGACAAATGTCTAAGGCGCGCACGACATTGGAGGACAAATGTCAACTGTCGCTAAGAACACTGCAGCAGCTGCGCGAACGAAGGACGTAGCAAGCAGCAGCTGCTCGCTTTTGCACCGCCGTCACTGCCGTGCGGATTGAATTCAGCAACAGAGTGAGTGTGAGGGCATGTCATTGTCAGGTCGCCTATTAATGAGTGCACACCAATCTCTGAACCAGTGGACACCAATCTCTGAATGAGTGCACACTAATAACGGAGTTGTTAACCTTACCTATTTACAACAACAAGCTGTGTGTGTAAAAAGTTCAACCTGTACTTTGTGTCTGTCAAATCTTGGCGAAGAGTATAGTGAGTTTCATTCGCATAATTAGCCGTATCTAGAGAAGGTATCTTGAAAACGTGTATCACTATTAAAATGCAGCTATTACCACGATACGGTTGTCTGTACAGCTGATCTAAAGCTCAGTGATATCGCCGCGTTCGCTATATGTCATCGGCATGATACGACGCCGTTGATCTGAAGTTTTATACCTGTGTTAATACGGCACATCGAACAAAAAACTTGCCAACTGTTTGGTGCAGTCGTTCTCTACCAGGAATTCCGTTTGGTTGCGTATTTCGCGCTATGACGCTTTTGTCAATTTATAGAATTTTGGCAAATTGTGTCGTATTTCTATACAATTCCACATTTGCAAACAATTTGGTTTGTGTTACAGATTATCTGCGGTCTATGCTCTTTCCGTTTCTGAAGAAATTTCGCTGCTAGTCCATCAGGCGACAGAGTCGATTTTCGACATTTTTGCGTTTTAATTGTAAATATCTCCAAATTGCAATATTTCAAAACTGTAGAACCATGTCACAAATGCTTATTAGCTTACGACCTTTCAATTTCTGCATTCACATTCGTCAATAAATGACGTTCTATTTTTGTCAATTTATGAAATTTTGACAAATAATTGCGTATTTCTATGAAATTCCACATTTGAAAAAAATTTTTTTTGTGTTACAGATTGTCCACGTCCTATGCTCTTTCCACTTCTAAAGAAATTTCGCCGCTAGCTCATCAGGCGAAAGAGACGATTTTCGACATTTTCATATTTTAATTGTAAATATCTCCAAATTGCAATTTTTCAATACTGCAAAACTATGTCACAAATTCTTATTGGCTCGCGACGTTTTAGTTTCTGCATTCACATTCGTCACCAAATGACGTTCTATTTTTGTCAATTTAGGAAATTTCGACAAACAATTGCGTATTTCTATCAAATTCCACATTGACAAAAAATTTCGTTTGGGTTACAAATTATCAGCGGTCCGTGCTCTTTCCATTTCTGAAGAAATTTCGCGGTTAGCTCATCAGGTGAAAAAGTCGATTTTCGACATTTTTGAATTTTAATTGTGAATATCTCGAAAATGCGAAATTAGCAACAGAAACGGACATCGGATCTGTACTCAGCGACCCTGACTCTACTTGACCACATATGTCACATATCTTACTTCGGTGCCACGGACGGACACACACACACACACACAGACAGACAGACAGACATTGTCATCCGTATATATACACCTCGCCGCGCTGAGGCGCGGCGAAAAAAGTGTGGAGTATACTTATAGCGATTGTGCGCGACACGCAGTAATTTGGACCGGATGGGGTTCGCGCGTAAAGCGGCCGATTTGCAAACGGTTTTTTGCGTTGGGTAGACCTAGTAAGTGGGCAGGGTGGACACCAAACGGGGTCACGCTGCGGGACCCCGTTGGCGGGAAATTCAAAAATTTAAATTTTCAAAGTACTGAAAAAGGCATAGTACAAGGTAGAACTCGAAAAAGTTGCATATAATGGTATATACTATCTTTTGATATGTTGTAGTACTCGATAGTGCCGAACACGGAAAAAAAGAATTGGATCGCTGCGGGACCCATTTTGGCGCCAAATTTGAAAAATTCGCGAATTTCGGCCCCGGGTCAACTTTGACGGGCTGCTGTGCGAGCTAGGTAGCAGCTAGAGCGGCGAGACCACTCTTGGTGCTCCTTCCCAGATGTCCTCTATCGAATGAGCCATAAACGGAGAAAATCGGGCGAAACACAAAAAACTTTCTTACACTGCGACTTTTTCGACTCCGGGGTCGAAAATTGCGATTTTCGCGTTTCGGCGTCTATAGCGCTCGAATGCGTTGCCGATTCGTTCCAAAAGTGGTTTCAAACGATTCTGCGCTTAAATCTGGCCCAGAAAAGTATTTTTGAAAAATTTGCAGAGCTACAGTATCCCTGCCGCGTCGGTTTGAATTTTGGGCGTCGGGTCGACTTTGCCAGTATTATGCTCGATTTCGGGGTTTTCGGGGGCGCTGATTACGAATTTGGCATCCGTTCAGTGTATAGATGATGTTTGAACGTACCTACGACGAATGTGTATGCTATCGTACCCCAAGTGCAGAATTTCAGTTCCCGGAGTCCACAGGAAACTAAGGCTGTTGTATGTCGAATCTGGGGTATTTTGGGATGTAGATCACGAATTCAGCATTGCTTTTGCGATTGGGGGTGCCAGGAGGCCACAACAGCAGAGGAGTCACCATGCGTAGGAGTTCAAAGTGTACGGACCAGCGAACAACAACCAGGCGCACGGCACGCGACAACGACACGACGTTCTGGCCACTACGCCACGTGTTGGGTGTTGTACGCCACAAGCAAACGCACATGCACACTACTAATCAAAGATGAATCATTTCTTCTTTCCTGGAATGCAGCGCGGGCAGAACAGCGCATCATTTGAAGGAACGCGTAGCTTACAGAAGCATCGCACTTGTAGACGGAATGCTAGACTACCTAAAGGACCGCCCGATCAATCTGACAATTTGGAGCACGAGTACTCAAAACCAGAGCTGCACAGAGCGGTTGAAGGTGTCCTTACAAACGCGTGAACCGAAGCGTAATACGACAGAACGAAGCACCAAAATTCAAAAATTCAATGCCCAGGAGAAATCCGGTGGGTAGAGCGGCTAACCTCCAAGTGTGACGCCTGAACAGTAGTGCACACTATGTAATACGTACTGTATGTATCCCCATTTGTCTATAAGAGCTGAGCGGCGCCTTTCAACGTGTCAAGGTCGTGTTTGATGTACGGTGCAATTCCCGCTTCTGATTTCCACCTTCCCATGGCCATTATTGCTCCACGATCGCCACCAAACACAAGATGACCACGGAACGAGTGAAGGCCATCTACAAAAGCATTAAAGATCGCTACCGCAAGGCTCTCAAGAAGCGAAGTGGAGATGGGCGGACCGAAGAGGCCCCTGAACAAACCGCTTGGATGGCTCAGCTTCAGTTCCTGCGCGGCTACATGTTCACCACGAAAGGAGTGAGATGCTTCATGCTCATGTGTAGCTTACAAATACTACCTACATAGCGCGCTCTTGTTTCCAGTAGAACTAGCAACTGTGCCCGCCATCGCAAAGACTCTGACGAGGATGGCGATTCTGAAGGTGGCAGCGAGAGAGACGAGGACGAGGAGGACGACGACGACAGCAGAGAGAAGGAGAACCAGTCCGCGACTGATCGGCTTGAACCCTTCAGAATTGGCTTCTGCGTCCTTAGAGTCCTTGAGGTAGACGACGCTCCCTCTCTTCGGCAGTGTCTCGTTTAGCCCACTCCATCTTCTTGTAGAGGCTGGCGCCAAGGGTAGTAGGGGCTTTGAAGAACACCCTGATATTATTCTGGCGAAGAAGTCGACCAATCTTGTACGATAGCTGGCCAACAAAGGGCAGTACAGCAGTGGCCAAAGGCTGACACTGCTGGTTGACTGGCCCATTCTTTGGCTGACAGAGGTGTCGCAGCAACGTCTTCTTGCTATAACTGTTGTTCTCCAGGGCAGAGTGCAGCTGGTGCAGTTCACCATTGAAGGCAGACGCAGAGGAGCAGTATTTCTGGGCGCGTAAGCGCAGACCACGAACAGTCCCAGCCATCACCGATTCTGGGACAGCTGATGCTGGGTGGGAGTAGCGGTTGCTGTGGGTTGGTTTCCTGTATACGCCAGTCTGAAGCTGGGAAGGCCCCCTGTGGATCAGCACGTCCAGAAACGGTAGCGACCCCTTGCACTCCTCTTCCATGGTAAACTTCAGGGAAGCCACTGGTGCTGAGCTGTTCATGTGTTGATGGAACAGCTAGAAGGAGTGCTGAGATTCACAGACCACTAGACAGTCGTCGATGTATCTTCCATAGTACAGTGGCTTGGCAGCTGGTGGGCAGCTGGCCAGGGCAGCGGTCTCCACCAGGTGCATGAAGATCTCTGCCAAGACGACGCTGACTGGAGAGCCCATTGGCACGCCCTTCAGTTGCTTGTAGACGGCCTTGTCGTAGCTGAAGAAGGTCGAATCGCAGACGCCACCGATCAAATGGGTCACGTCCTCAGGGGAGAGGTGGCCCAAAGGCTGCAGCTGCAGCAGCTGCACTCTGCCCTGGAGAACAACAGTTAGCAAGAAGACGTTGCTGCGACACCTCTGTCAGCCAAAGAATGGGCCAGTCAACCAGCAGTGTCAGCCTTTGGCCACTGCTGTACTGCCCTTTGTTGGCCAGCTATCGTACAAGATTGGTCGACTTCTTCGCCAGAATAATATCAGGGTGTTCTTCAAAGCCCCTACTACCCTTGGCGCCAGCCTCTACAAGAAGATGGAGTGGGCTAAACGAGACACTGCCGAAGAGAGGAGCGTCGTCTACCTCGCGCCGTGTAGCCACTGCCCTGTTGTCTATGTCGGCGAGACGAAGCGCACAATACAGACGCGAGGAGGCGAACACCATAGCGCTATTGCGCATGGGAGACGCGGGGAGAAACAAACGGCGCTTGTCAACCACTGTGTGGACAACCGCCACTCCTTCGCTGTGTCGAGTATGACTGTGCTGGACAGGGAACGCTTTGACTCGCGCCGTAGAGTGAAAGAGTCAATGCACATCTCCGCTCAACCGCGAGCTTGCAACACTATGCAATATTCTGTTAGGGTTTGCCCTCCTCTTCTATCCCTATGTAAGTACTTGTAAGTTTGTCTGCTTCATCCTGTATTAAATAAGTTTAGGCGACGATATGCGTTCAAATTGTTACGCGGACCTTCGCTCGTTATCACAATTGTTATGCAGCTCGTGCGTTGTTTGTTTAGGGTATTGCCAGGCCTGAAGAAGCCGGCCGGAAGGGCTGGCGAAACGTCGCCTATTAAACTATGTCCAGTGTCGGCAGCCATGAGAGCACACAAAGTCTACCCCAGCGGCACTGCAGTCTCAAAGATAGATCGCGTGATTAGTAGAGAGGATGCCAGTCGGCCATCTTGCGCACGGGAAACAATCCAGTGCAGACCGCGAAGAAGACAACGGTGACAACGCCGACCCCGTCGGATCTACCGCGCGCGCGCTGGCGGCGAAATGTCCCCCCACGAAGCGGACTTCCAGCATATACTGACAAATTGTGCACAAATTTAAAACACATCAGAACTATACGAAATAGGGGTTCTTTAGAACCGTCTCGATGAGAGGAACGCAATGCTACCAACGAGACTGCAACCAAATGTATCCTCCCTCTTCCGACTTTGACGCGCTGCTGTGCGAGCTGACTCTGAGGCATTCACACATGTACATAGTAAACCATGAGTACTAGGAGGGCCACCTTCACCTGAATAATGTGTGTCTGCCCTTTCGACCTAGTTCGCAAGTGGGCGGGCAATAGAGATGTTCACCAGCCAGCCGGCCTGCAGGCCACAGGCCGGCCATCTTTGTGTAGCAGGCTGCAGGATGGCCGCATTTTGTATGGGCCTGCCCAGGCCGGCCGGGCAAATTTCTCGCAAAGATTGAGGGTGAGGGGCAAGAGCAAGGTGGGAGATTGAGTCTCTTTATGGTCTCTTAATGCAGGTGCTCCTTCGCCTTCTGCTGCTCTTCTTCGGTTGTAGGGACTTTCACCCACTCACCGGACAGGTCAGCCAACAAGTCGACACCTTCTTCGCAGCATTCGAGATGGATTTCTGGTCGGCAGTCCACACTAGAAGTTGTTACATACGTAGTGCTTTCTTTCTCTAGGCCCCAAAAGGTAAGGGGGGGGGGGGGGAGTGAGGACACTCGCGAGTGATTGAGTGGATTGAGGCGGCACAGGGGCGCGGATAATCTTCTGGCCAAGTGGGAGAACAACAATGACTGGTATGCAAACGACAGAAGGGCCTGTTCTTTTCTCTTGCAAGAAGATTGGAAAGTGTCCGATCTGACGCGCGCCCGCCCCGAGTCCACTACTAGTATTCATGCGCTACTTCTGATACGCTCCTTTCTGAGGGGTTCTTGCAGGGCAACATTGGGATTGCCGGGATTAATTTTTAGTGGTCAACAGCTGCAGTGTCAACAGCCAAAAAGCGAGCATGGCGCCGATCTATATGTACGTCGAATGGGAACGGAAGACCCTGTTCTGCAACCTCTGCGCCAGAGAGGTGCTGATCTGGGAGACGCGAGATCACGTGGACTGCCATTTTGCCAAGGCCCTCAATGACTGGAATTAGCTCCCAAAGAGAGGAGTGTGCCTGGAGTGCGGATTCGAGGGGACGACCCTCTCGGGCACCCGGGCTCACTACTCGAGAATGCACAAGCATCTAGGAAATCTGCCCCGCCTGGGCGTCCAAGTCTTGGAGGGTGGTCCGCAACCGCAGCGAGACATCATCCACTCGTTCTGCTTTCCTACTCCCGCCCACCAAGCCCGTCGCCAACGTCGCGCCCCCTCCGCAGGACAGGGCAGCTCCACCTCGGAGGGGCCCGAGTCGATCTTCGACCGCATGGAGGCGGCGCCCGAGGACTCTACTTAGATTCCAACTTCAACCCTGCTTCGAAACGACGCAGTTGCGTAAGATGCCGCGCCGTCCTTGTGTTTCGTCTGTGAGGTACTCACTACTCATCTGCTGCCGACTGTACGTAGCGATAGCGCCATCGCAAGATTGATTGAATAACGACCTACAGTACAGTGTACACCACTTGCTCTACTAGGTGTAGGTACGAATCAGTCCTTGCACCGCGTTGCTCGGCTCCCTTATGTCTGGAAATGAACGCCAGATATGTTGAATTCCGCTTGATTCTCGTGATTGAACTCGCGAACGGTGCTTCACGGAAGAGAGAAGGACGTACGGTTTGTATATCACCGCACAAACAAGCTTTGTCTAAAAACTGTGGCACCACGTTGGCATCAGTGTAAACTTGAGAGCGTGTGCGCGGTAATGTGCAGCACTGGATAGTGAAGTGCCGCTAGACATTTAGTCGACAGTCTGGTGGGATATATAGCCGCAATTGGTCTTGGATTTGTTCGTGGTACCTGATCCACATATGGATCAGAAGATTCGCCGCAGGCACACTTTGCGCTTATAATTGTGGCAACTGATCCATAAATGGATCAGAGAAATTCGCCGCAGGCACACAGTGCAATAAAAGCGTCTAAATGAGACGACGCCCTATTGAAAAGGGGATAAATGGGACGACGCCCTATTGAAAAGGGTATAAATGGGACGACGCCCTGTTGAAAAGGGTATAAATGGGACGACGCCCTATTGAAAAGGGTATAAATGGGACGACGCCCTATTGAAAAGGGTATAAATGGGACGACACCCTATTCTTTTGGGCATAGTGCTCGATGCATCCACACAAAGATACATATGTTGAAATTTAAGCTGCTTGAAATTGTCGAAATTTAGAAATTCCCTCAAAAACCTTGAAAATATACCTAAATTCTTTAATTATAATATCTAGAACTATTTGGTAAATACTTGGCAGACTATGCCCGACACAGCTATGCAAAGACATTTTGAAATTTGATCTATTTGGAATTGTCGAAATTTGAGGATCGTAACAAAAATATCCCAAATTTCGTTAATTATAGAATTAGAAACTATTTGCTAAATACTTGACAGACTATGCCAAATGCATCAATGCAAAGACATTGAGAAATTTAAGTTGTTTGAAATTGTCATAACTTGGGAATTTTTACAAAAACCTTGAAAATATCCCAAAAATTGCTAATTATAAAACGTAGAACGAGTTGCTAAATACTTAACAGACTATGCCCAATGCATCAACGCAAAGAGATTGTGAAATTTAAGCTGTTTTGAATTGTCGAAATTTGTGGATTTTAACAAAATCCTTAAAAATATCCTAAATTTCGTTAATTATATTCGTGAAACTATTTGCTAAATACTTGGCAGACTATGCTCGATACATCCGTGCAAAGAAGTTTTGAAATTTTAGCTGTTTGAAGTTGTCGAAATTTGGGAATTCTGACAAAAACCTTGAAAATATCGCTAATTTCGTAAATTATAAAATCTGAAACTATTTGATAAATACTTGGCAGACTATGCTCGACACATCCGTGAAAAGAAATTTTGAAATTTAAGCTGTTTGAAATTGTCGAAATTTGTGGATTTTGACAAAATCCTTAAAAATATCCTAAATTTCGTCAATTATATTCGCTGAAACTATTTGCTAAATACTTGGCAGACTATGCTCGATACATCCGTGCAAAGAAGTTTTGCAATTTAAGCTGTTTGAATTTGTCGAAATTTGGGAATTTTGACAAAAACCGTGAAATTTTCCCTAATTTCGTGAATTCCAAAATCCGAAACTATGTCACAAATTCATCGCGTCTTATGCCCTTTCCATTTCAGCAAAAACTTTCTCGATACGACCTGTAAATACAAGTGTCATTTTTGACATTTTCATATTTTAATTGTAAATATCTCGAAATATCGAAATTAGCAACAGAAACGGACAACGGCACGTTACTCAGCGCATTCGACTCCATCGGATGGCACTAACCGTCGTGTCTAGTTGTTCCGGACACACACACACACACACACACACACACAGACAAACGAACAGACAAGAGCGTCCGTAATGTCGTAGGCGGTTGTGCAAACTGGCGGTGGTGCAAATTCTGCTCCTTTGCACAAAGGCCGGGCGGTGGTGCAAAATGTACCCCCCCCCCCCCCCCGCCAGACGCGCGCGGCAGAACGGTCGCCCACCCACCGAGCGACGGTCGCTATCACCCCCTCTCATGCAGGCGCACCTGACAAACCGACGTGTTGCGCTTCGCCTGTGCCCGTGACTCGTGCGCCGTCAGAAGACAAACCGAACGTTTTGCGCTTCGCCTGTGCGCGTGACTCGTGCGCCGTTCTTGGTCAGAAGACAAACCGACGTTTTGCGCTTCTCCTGTGCCCGTGACTCGTGCGCCGTCAGAAGACAAACCGAACGTTTTGCGCTTCGCCTGTGCGCGTGACTCGTGCGCCATTCTTGGTCAGAAGACCCCGTGTTGACGGTGCTTTGACAGTGTGTAAAGCATATTGTTATCAAGTTGGGTCTCACAGCGAACCGCAAAAGCTCTTCCGAACGTCGATGATGGTGCTTTGACAGCGTGTAAAGCAAATGGTGCGCAAGTTGGGTCTCACAGCGAAGCAAGCCCTTCTACGTACGTACTACGCCTATGGCAGAACCGTTAACCGCTACAATTTTCGAGTAGGTGAGTACTGAGTACTACTTATAAAGGGTGGGGAGTGGGCAGGTGCATATGGGCACTGTAGATTGCAAGTCCAACAAAGATTGTCACTGGATGTACCCCTCGTTCAGGCAAGGTTGGCACTTTGGCAGCAAAAGGTGGGGACTTGGCGATCCACTACGTTCCAGCACCAGGGCTGCGAAGGGACAAGAGCAGGAGGACAAACGTGAGTTTGGGTTGATGCGCTGCGTTATTATGGATATTACTAGCGGCCTGGGCGCGCGCCTTCGGCGCGCGCGGAGAAAAGCCCTGCGCGGGCTCGCTTCGCTCGCCCCCTCCAGGCTTTTCGTCTCGCTCGGCGCTGCGCGCCTCGCTCGACAGCCGCCGTCTAACCATTCATTTATCCAGTGTTTGCATTGATATAAGGCAAAGGTCAAAATTTGAATTTTATCGCTACCGTATGCGTCTACGCGTCCATGTACCGTATGTGCACTCCAGCTTCATTGCCCTATCTGGCTGGCATGCCAGTTTCAATTCACGCTCTACCAACCAGGCTCCATGGTCTATACCGAAATTCAAAAATTTGAATTTTCTCACTTACAGTATGCCTGCGCAGCCCGTTCCAGCACCAGGGCTGCGAAGGGACAAGAGCAGGAGGCAAGCGTCAGTTTGGGTTGATGCGCTGCGTTATTATGGATTACGACAAATGCGTTAGCCTCTGCAAAAGCAAGCAGGGAATAGCAACGTGAAATTATACGGTGTCACACTTTTCTGGAGAGAAAACGAAGTTGGGTCGGTGTTATGGCCCTATGCGATTTCAGTCGGCTCGACTGTTGAATTCTCTTTCCACCTTCTGGTCGCTGAAGAAATCCAAGTTGAAGCGAACTTCCGCGCTGCAGTTTTGCTTCGTCACATTATACAGGGTGTCCCACCGCTAACTCCCCAACTTTGTGCGTTAACTGTCTGAGATTGGGTAGACCGATCTTTGTGAAATTTTGGGTGGTTATGCTACTAAGACCAACTTAGATGCCTGTCAAGTGGAATAATTGTCAGGCCTGACACACATGAGTAATCTCACCGCAAATTCAAACCTGCATATTTTGAATGGAGGCGTGTCGGAAACTGCAATTTCTTGTGCTGTGTTCGACGCTCCGTGAAGCGGTAAACTGTGTTTGAAAGAGAAGACAACAGTCTCTCAGATGATAAAAAATAAATTTTGTAGCCCCAACAACGCGTGAGATACAGCCCACCAAAGTTGTCCGCTTAGTGCTACGAGGAGCTGTAGATCACGCTCTCACGCGGTGGATCACCAATGCAAAGGACAATTTAGGGACCAATTAAGGACAATTTACTGATTTGTCCCAACTCTTCATCTTGATTGTCTTGTCTTTGTCTTGTCTTTTCAAAAACACGAGACAATCCAAATTGTCTTGTCTTGTCGGACAATTTAGCCGAGTTAAATTGTCTGAGACAATTGTCCTCTAAGGACAATGACATGTCTGCAGTTTGGAGAAGATACAGGCTGGCCGCCAGGGGGTTTGACGTCTTTGCCGTCCCACCGTTTCTTCAAAGTTTCCCGAGACATTTTGAATTTCTCGGCTGCTTGTGTCAGGCTCATTCCTTTCTTCATTGCACTGACGGCGCTAGCAATATCTCCTTTTAGGTACACTACGATCTCGCGCCTGGCTTTGGTACGTCCTTTCGAATCATTTCCGTCCGCTTTCAAAGGCAACTTCGCCGGCCGGCAGTTAGCGCTAGCGCCTTGGCATTAGACGGACTTGATCCGCACGCAATTGGTTTTCTCACGTCGATACTCGATACTGGTGACGTTCTATCGTGGAGATGGAGGAGGACCAGGGCAACCATATCCCTCCCCACTCATCCCTTTCTGCCTCCCCCCCCCGCCACCCCCCCCACCACACACACACACACATAGTGGACAACAGCCCCCTTCACTAAATACGCCAGTGGGCAGGGGAAAGCGCAGCGAGAGGTGTTACAGAACACTGGATACTTCTCACTTACGCGGCCTAGAAGGCAAACTATGCAGTGATCAGCCCAGTGGAGGCGCGCGCGCGTGGAGGCCCGAGAAGGAAGGGGGTCGTCTTTCCAGATTGTTTACGCGGCCGTCATTGTCGCCCCAAAACTGTGTCGAAAGCTATCTTTTAAGCTATCTTTTAAGCTATAAGCTATCTTTTAAA
The DNA here is from genome assembly GCA_030248115.1 of Linhomoeus sp. GSCO2_2. Lineage (NCBI taxonomy): Eukaryota > Metazoa > Nematoda > Chromadorea > Monhysterida > Linhomoeidae > Linhomoeus > Linhomoeus sp. GSCO2_2. Next base: position 9,764 of record JASAMZ010004506.1, on the reverse strand, counting down.
AAAAATTTGGCTTGATACGTTATTCCTACCGACCGCTAGCTCTGGTTATGTTGACTGAGCGGATTACCGGGCCTATAGCACTCCTTCGCTTTTCAAGCGGCGGAGTGCCAACAAGCTTAGAGTAAAAACTGGGTACCCGATGATGGTTGATTGGCATTGCATAGTGTGTTGTGCTTTTGAGGAGTATATTCAATAGTGTGTCAGAATAGAAGGTTGAGCATTTCTTCGGGGAGTTTCGCCGCAGTTACCTCGAGTTTCCAAAGGTAGTTTGTGCCATTGTTGGGCAATCGTTGCCTATAAGGCGTATTGGTGGGTACTGATCTTAAATGGATCAGGAATGTTCGCCGCAGGTTCACTTTGGAATGAAGAGGGTCTAAATGGGACGACGCCCTTTTCTTTTGGGTCACAAATGCGGGCGGTTACGATACCGTTGCTGTAGATTGCAGAACCGCACAGTAATTGCCGCGTTTCGTGTTGGATCGAACAGGTGGCAAAACATACGTTGCACGACACATCCATGAAAAAATATTGCTTAGTTATAGCTGCTTGAAAATGCCGAAATCTGCCATATTTGACAAAACCCTTGAAAATATCCCTACCTAATTTCTTGAATTCCAAAATCTGAAACTGCTTCATAATTACTTGACACACTACGCCTGGTACATCGACGCAAAGATATTTTGAAATTTAAGTTGTTTGAAATTGTCGAAAATTGGCAATGTTGAGAAAAACCTTGAAAATATCCCTAAATTCGATAATTATAAAATATTGAACTATTTGCTAAATAGTGGCAGACTATGCCCGACACAACCATGCAAAGACATTCTGAAATTTAAGCTATTTGAAATTGTCTAAATTTGGGAATTTTAACAATACTCTTGAAAATATACGTAAATTCGTTGATTATAAAATCCGAAACTATTTGGTAAATACTTGGCAGACTATGCTCGATACGTCCGTGCAAAGAAGTTTTGAAATTTATGCCGTTTGAATTTGCCGAAATTTGGGAATTTTGAAAATACCCTTGAAAATATCCCTAATTCCGTTAATTATAAAATCTGAAACTATTTGATAAATACTTGGCAGACTATGCTCGACACATCCGTGAAAAGAAATTTTGAAATTTAAGCTGTTTGAAATTGTCGAAATTTGGGGATTGTAACAAAATCCTTAAAAATATCCTAAATTTCGTTAATTATATTCGCTGAAACTATTTGCTAAATACTTGGCAGACTATGCTCGATACATCGGTGCAAAGAAGTTTTGAAATTTAAGCTGTTTGAATTTGTCGAAATTTGGGAATTTTGACAAAAACCTTGAAAATATCCCTAATTTGGTGAATTCCAAAATCCGAAACTATGTCACAAATTTATCGCGTCTTGTGCTCTTTCCATTTCAGCAAAAACTTTGCCGATACGACTTGTAAACAAAAGTGTCATTTTTGACATTTTCGTATTTTAATTGTAAATATCTCGAAATAGGGAAATTAGCAACAGAAACGGACAACGGCACGTTACTCAGCGCATTCGACTCCATTGGGTGGCACTAACCGTCGTGTCTAGTTTTGTGACACCCACAGACACACACACACACGGAAACACGAACGGACAATAGCGTCCGTATATATACTCGCCGCCCTGGGGGGCGGCGAAAAAACGTGTCTTCTATCTTAAAGATTGACAAGTCAGTGTTGAACAGTGTCATTCTGCGCCCTGTCTCCTTCTGCGCCCTGTCTCTTGAAAGTAAGGAAGAAAGGGAAACGAGAAAATCGATAGAGCAATTCTTGGGAAATAATGGTGGCCAATACGGCACTGTGTGTCAAGTGTAACAGCACTGGAACGGCTTCCTCCAAAATTCTGACCTGTGGCTGTTGTCTCAAGCCATTCCACGACAATTGCACCGGCCGGGCTGCCAACGGAGTGACCAGCGTCATCAACGCTGGCTACCTGCCGCTGTGCTCTGTTGAGTGCCGAGATCTACTGGTGCAGCGCCTGGCTTCCATTGCTCACCTCGAGGAGAGAGTGGCTGCCCTGGAAGAGGAGGTCAAGTCCCAGAAGGGCAGCGTGCACGCGGCGGTGCTCGACGCCTTTGCCCAGCACGACGCTCAGAAGAAGGAGGAGGAGGCGATTGAAGCCAAGAAGAACAACCTGGTTGCCGTGGGCGTCCCGGAACCCCCCTCAGACAGTGCGACCAACGACGATGAGCTATGGGTCAGAGAAATGGTCAAGGAGACGGGCGGTCATGAGGTGGCCGTGCAGAGGGTCTTCCGAATGGGGCGACCGGCGCCCAATCGGCCGCGACCCCTGAAGATCATCCTCGACGACTCCTCCACCAAGAGGGGTCTCCTCTACAAGCAGTCCGCTCTCAAGGCGAATGGGAGGCTCCCCCAGAGGGCCTTCCTTCGTCACGACCTGACCCTGGCCCAACGTCAGCACGAGGCAGAGCTGCGACGTCTGAAAAGCTGGCTCACGACCCAGCCTGAGCACCAGGGGCGGCGTCTGGTCATTCGGGACGGCAGACTCGTGGACAGGAACGACCCTCAGATGGACTTCTCCACCTATGCCACCCCTGCGGACTCGCTGGACGCTGGCCGACCTCAGGGACCTCAACAGGAAAACCAGTAGGCCCCAGTACGAATCTGTCTGAGCATATTGCGTTCCACACTTTCAATGCACAATCGCTTCGAAGTAATCTAGTTGCATTTGTTGCATTTCTTTCATCCGAGTTGAGGGAATCGGTAGTCTGTGTAAATGAGACGTGGCTGGACGATTCGTTCCCAAATAGCCTGCTAGGTTGCTCACATCAGCTTTTTCGCGTTGACCGCGCTGACTCTAGAGGAGGCGGTAGTCTCATTCTTGTCCCCAATAGCATCCGTGCTGTACAGTTCCGGCCGCCTTGCTGCACACGTGACTACGAGTGTGTATCCGTTGACCTCCTGCTGCCTCAGGGAAAGGTTCGCGTGATTAATGTGTATCGCGCCCCTCAATCTAGGGACCCCACCGCGCTTCTTGCCTCTCTGTCCACCCTACTGGCTGATTCCCTACCCACCATAGTGACTGGCGATTTTAACCTGCCCAGGATAGACTGGAACACGTCTGTTGCTCTACCCACGGCGACCCCCGCTGAGCGAGCTGTTTTGCACTTCTTTCTGTCCAACGGCCTCACCCAACACGTCCACTCTGTCACCCGAGGGGGCAGCGTTCTCGATCTAGTAGTCTCAACAGACCCAACAGCTATTGTGCAACTATCCGTCGAAAACCCTCTCCTGCCCTCAGACCACTTGGCCGTCGCCTTCTCCATTCATGCCAAGCGACGCGCCCATAAACGGCCTCCCGCTGCCTTCCTTGATTTCCGACGGGCAGATTATGAGGCTATGGAAGTGCGCTTGGCCAGAGCAGACTGGGAAGGGCTCTTTGATGCCTGCGCCAATATTGAGCAAATGTGGCGCGTCTTTTGTTTTCTACTCACCGACGCTATCGAAACCTTTGTTCCCTCCCGCACCGCGCGTACCGACAAGTGTGCCTTGGACAAGAACACTCTCAGGCTGATACGCAAACAGCGAGCGCTTCACACCACTTACAAAGCTTCCCGTAACACTGCCGACCTGCATGCATGGAAAGAGGCAAATAAGTTGGCTAGGGCTTCGGCCAGAGAGGGGGCAATGCAGAGGGAGAGACAACTCCTGCGTAATCCGAACGGAAGACAGTTCTGGAGATACGTGTCCAGCCGAATGAAGAGCACGTCTGACGTTGCTCCCCTTACACTAGAGGATGGCGGTTTGACGACGGATGAGAGGCAACAGGCTGAGAGGCTCAACCGCCAGTTTGCGTCTGTCTTTACAGAGGACAATGGACGACCCACTGCTACTGCGCTGCCAACTGCTGGACAACCTATCCACCCCATCGCGCCACTGCAAATTGAGGACTTTGACGTTTACAAAACCCTAAGGTCGCTGCCGCCCAAGCTCTCCTCGGGGCCTGATGGAATTCCTCAGATTCTTCTGAAACGCCTGGCGCTTGTTCTGGCTGCTCCTCTTGCGCGCATTTTCAGATTCTCCCTGGCCTCCTCCAGCATTCCTTCGGACTGGCTCAATGCCAATGTTACCCCTGTCTTCAAGAAGGGCATGCGCTGCGAAGCGGCGAACTACCGACCTATCAGCATCACAAGTGCAGTGTGCCGTGTACTTGAGAAGCTTGTCCGGGGACACGTGCTCACCCATCTACGCACCTTCAATGTCATCTCTGCTTCGCAGCATGGCTTTCTTAGTGGGCGCAGCACTGTCACGCAGCTTCTCGAGTGTGTCAACCACTGGACAGCGTCTCTGGACGAAGGAGAGCCCGTCGACGTGGCCTACCTGGACATCGCCAAGGCCTTCGACAGCGTCAGCCACGCCAAGCTGCTTCAGAAACTGCAGGTCTACGGCATTGATGGGCGTCTCCACGCATGGCTAAGTGCGTGGCTAAGCAATCGTCAACAGCGCGTCAGAGTTGGGCAGCAACTTTCAGACAGTGTCAGAGTCACTTCTGGTGTTCCACAGGGCTCGGTCTTGGGACCCCTGCTTTTTCTGCTGTTTATCAATGATCTGCCGTTGGCCGTTCAGGGTGTCAGGCTGTCACTATTTGCTGATGATTGCAAACTATACATCCGGGCCAAAACAGCTGAGCAAAGGGCCGCTCTCCAACGGTGCCTTGACCTTGTGCATGCATGGTGCATGGCAAATCAACTTTCAGTTGCAGTTGAGAAGTGCACTGTTCTCCATCTTGGTCACAACAGCAATGGACAGCACCAGTACAGTCTTGGTGGCGCGCCCCTCGATGGGCGCACAGTGGCACGAGACTTGGGTGGGAGTGCTCGTGGGACATGACCTACGCTTCTCAGAGCAGTACAGTCGAGTTGCGCACACTGCCGGATGGGTTGTCAACACAATTTTCAGAAGCTTTCAACAGCGCAGCGTACCCCTTCTCGTGGACCTTTACAAGGTCTTCGTCCGAAGCCGGCTCGAGTACGCATCTGAAGTGTGGAGCCCTCCTCTCCAGCGTGACATTGACCTATTGGAGGGTGTCCAACGACGCTTCACCCAACGGCTGCCTGGGCTGGCTTCTCTCAGCTACACTGAGAGACTCATAGCCACGGGCCTTGAGCCCCTGGACCTCAGGAGACTCCAGGCTGACCTCTGCTTCGTGTACAAGCTCACTCGCGGCCTTGTCGGTAACAGGTTTGAGGACTATTTCGAGTACGCTGCCTCCCCTTTCCGACCCACTCGTGGACATCCCTTTAGACTCAAAGTCCCCAAGTGCAAAACGCTCGCCAGAAAGGGGTTTTTCGCCGTCAGGGTTGTCTCAGCGTGGAACAGTCTGTCCGAAACCACAGTTACCTCCACCACCCTAGAATCCTTCAAATACAAACTTCAATACGAAAATCTTTCAGCTTTCACACAGGTTAGGCTTTAAAATCGCCAGCCATTGGCGTAGCCTATACCTCCCCTCTCACACACGACTGCTGTTTCTACTTCGCTGCGCGTCTCGCTTGGACTTATAATTTGTGTCGTTGTGCTAATTTGTGTCGTTGTGCATGTTGTTTTGTGGTACTGGGGGGGGAGGGAAAAAAAAAATATCACACATAACACGAAGCAGGTGGTGGGGGGGGGGGGGGGTTGCCCCAATTTTTTGATCTCCTCCGCCGGGTGCCTCTTCTCCTTTTGCGCCCCCCGCCCCCCCCCATCGGAAAACTAATGCCGAATTCGTGATCTACATAGGTACGGATCCGTTTGGATCCATTTGGATACAAACGGATCCGTCCCGCTCTGCGCTGATTGGCTGACGCGAGCGTCTATGCGGCGCGTGCGTCTGTGAGGGAAGCCGACGACATCCCTCTAGTGCCATTCTCCCTCCCTGCCTCCGTTGGTGCGTGCTCACGGTCACTACACTGTGCGCTGTGCATACATGCACACAGCCGCGGCCAAGGACTGTCAAGCCTCCCCCCCCCCCACAGTTGTTTTGGCGTCATTTCGAATGAATCTGAGACTCCGATTGCCGACTATGGAGGCTGTGCGCTCAAAGAGAGTACTTCCTTCGTACAAGTTCTGCGTGGTCTTTTCGGAAAATGACCATACGGTACCTACTCAGTTGCGGAGGCAAAGCAACTGAACAACAAAACGTTCAATCTTGGCGACGACGTCCAGGTGACCTGCGAGAAGTACGGAACCTTTGCGGCAGTGGTCAAATTCGTCACAAATGACTACGCTGCCGCTCATCGGGAGAGAGATGAGCTGACGGACCATTATGGCGCGGCTGAGCAGCAGGACCCCAACCATTTGGAAGCCGACCTTTTGGAAGAGGACGGTCGCCCCTCCTATTTGCAAGTAGAGGAGGGTCGCCCCTCCTATTTGCAAGTAGAGGAGGGTCGCCCCTCCTATTTGCAAGTAGAGGAGGGTCGCCCCTCCTATTTGCAAGTAGAGGAGGGTCGCCCCTCCTATTTGCAAGTAGAGGAGGGTCGCCCCTCCTATTTGCAAGTAGAGGAGGGTCGCCCCTCCTATTTGCAAGTAGAGGAGGGTCGCCCCTCCTATTTGCAAGTAGAGGAGGGTCGCCCCTCCTATTTGCAAGTAGAGGAGGGTCGCCCCTCCTATTTGCAAGTAGAGGAGGGTCGCCCCTCCTATTTGCAAGTAGAGGAGGGTCGCCCCTCCTATTTGCAAGTAGAGGAGGGTCGCCCCTCCTATTTGCAAGTAGAGGAGGGTCGCCCCTCCTATTTGCAAGTGGAGGAGGGTCGCCCCTCCTATTTGCAAGTAGAGGAGGGTCGCCCCTCCTATTTGCAAGTAGAGGAGGGTCGCCCCTCCTATTTGCAAGTAGAGGAGGGTCGCCCCTCCTATTTGCAAGTGGAGGAGGGTCGCCCCTCCTATTTGCAAGTAGAGGAGGGCCAGACTGAGGACTCATCGTCGGCAACTGTGAACACTGAGAATCCAACAGACGAGCCTGAAGCTGCACAGAAGGTGAGGTAAACTATGCACTGTACTTTACTGTGTGTGCGGGTGCGCGCACATGTGTGGGTGTATCTGTCAGAGTGTGTTGCAGAGCGAACGTATTGGTAGCTCTACTCCATTTGTAAGCCCAGGTGCTCTGTTTAGGCAGTTGCGTTATCTTCAGAGCTCAAGCCAGACAACTTGTGGCGACACCTTCCGACTTTGACAAAGTCCGGAAGGTAACGACCAATAAATAGTCACAAAGCGTACGCATTTACTTAGGCGTTGCGCCGCGCCAGCGCGTTCAACCGATGCCGTCCGCTCCTCGACCCCAGCGAGACTCGATATTCTGGCTGTGCTTCCTCTCGCAAGGCCGGAGGGGGCCGTGCGTCGCATGGAGGCGACGGAGCCCCGCCGGGTCGCCACCGATCCGGCGGGATTCGACCGGCGGGCCGAGACGGTCTGGGTCCTGGGCCACCAACAGCCAAGTGGTCAGAATGACCAAATGATGTCCAAATGGCCAAATTCAAATCCAAATGCCAAGTGGCCAAATGACGCACCTGTGTGGCCATAATGTCCGTGTGGCCAGAATGACCCAGTACCGCAACATAGCGCCTCGCAGTCGTCAGTGATTGGACCTTTATCCTAACGCATAGCGCCCCACAGCTGACATTTGTCCTCTAGACGCTTCGCAGGTTGTTTCAGTTCGTGCGTGATATAGATACGGCGTACGTCAAGTCAAGGACACGCCGACACAGTACAGGGTACCGTAATCCATTCGCAAGCGAATGGGCAGACCAGGAAAGACAAAAACTTATGCACCAGTACAAAACCTTATGTAGTTTATAACCACTTCCGAGAGTACAATGTACTATGAACTCTCACTTTCTTTCCCTCTCCAGTTACGACGTTATGTAGACGACGCTCTGCCACTCGGCCACTCCAGGCCATCTCATCATTGAGTGCTATATGGAGTGACCCCTATTGTTCCCTGAAGGTGTGGGACCCATGGCCGCCCACCCAATCAAGTGGAAGGCCCTCCTATGACCGCCCCAGATACTACACGGTTTTTTTTTTAATTCGGCAAATGGGAAACCCGAATATCTTCTGCTGTGGTGAAGCAATTCGAACGAAACTTTCACACAATATAGTCGACATATGTCCATGATATGTGTTGCTTTTATACAGCTCTTGGCTATCGCAAGCTCAAGTTACAGTACCACAATAAGTTGAGTCCCAAAAATTTGAAATTTTGCGCAAGCTGGTATGGCTTTAAACTTTCCTAACTTGCTCGATTTGCACCACAATGGAGTGAGACTACGTGCATTTAGATTTAGATTGTTATCTCGATTCTCTATGTTTATCTTTGCCAATTATTTGATACGCACCTTCTAAAGCTACTCACGCCACCCCCTACTGCCGCTGCTCATCTAGATTGTGTCTCCACTTGCGTCCTTCCGAATGTGTGACAAGAGGCCCGCGACTAGTAGGCAAGAGGCCCGCGGGGGCAGGAGGCCCGCGGAGTTGGGGCAAGAGGCCCGCGAGGGGTGAGCAAGAGGCCCGCAGACGTCGAGGGGGCAAGAGGCCCGCGGTAGGGGTGCAAGAGGCCCGCGAGGTAGGGGCAAGAGGCCCGCGGCTAAGCGGCAAGCTACTTATGAACTTCTGAAGCTCACCCTTGCAACTATGGCACACCGTCACTTAATGGAGGTTGCACTGGTGCTCAAGTGTGTTCAATGACGGCAGCTGCCTCGTCTTCCAGCCACTCTAAACCTTGAGACGTTTAGTAACTGCTGTGCATAGGGACTGGAGAATAGTTGGTCTGTCACTAGCAGTGTGTCCATTCTTCAAAGGGTTTTGGAAATTGTTTGTAGTTGCTTTGTTCCAAGGGCGCCTGGAGAAATTTATTGTCTTGTTGTTGTACAAGCAAGAGCCTTGGAACACTGTTAACAATTCAAGGGACGTTGTTCTTACATAAATTGTTCCAGTCATAATCCTGACGTTCCAGAACATTGTTCCGACATACGTATCAGTACGGAAACTTCATAAACCATATGCCACATTGGTGGCATAAAGCATGAGACTGCTGATAGCGCTTGCAGCTATGTATCTAAAACTCAACGCGTTATAAGTAGGAATAGTGATTAAATGTATAGAGACTGGGTGTTGTGGCTCCACTGGTGTGCATTTTGCTCCAGGTTATTGTTGTGTAGCGCGTTGCAGACGTAACATGATGGTTGTATAATAAACTCAGTTTCAATTATTGAAACTGTAACTCAAGATAAAATTCTACTGATACTAAAACTAAAACTAAATGCGTTTCGATGGTCACCCCTGATTGCCAGTTTTAGTATCAGATTTGTAGAGTGCATAGAAGTGCAAGGCACCCAGAATTTTAACCAAGCGCTGCTGGCTCTCTTTCTGAATCACCTCGACTACATGCACTCAATTTTGACAACAGCTTGTGATTAGTGACTGTTCTGTGCGTGAACCTGTCTGGCTGGGGGTTGTGATTGGGAGGTCGTAGTTTGGGATAATCATGTTTACATAACTAATGCAACGCGAAACATTCTCACTCAAAGTTGCGCACCTACATAGGTACACGAATGGATGGAGAGCCTTTCGGCAGCGCGGGCCTCTTGCTCACCCTTCGCGGGCCTCTTGCTCATCCTTTGCGGCCCTCTTGCACCTTTACCGCGGGCCTCTTGCCCCTACCTTGCGGGCCTCTTGCCCCTACCTTGCGGGCCTCTTGCCCCTGCGGGCCTCTTGCGCCTATGCCGCGGGCCTGTTGCCCCTCCATCGCGGGCCTCTT
>JASAMZ010004503.1:0-39107 GCA_030248115.1 Linhomoeus sp. GSCO2_2 | reverse complement strand
TAGTCTGTTTCATAACAAATGTATTTTCCTTAAAGAAATAATCCCGGGCGATTCCAATGTTGCCTTGCAACAACCGCTCGAAAATGCATGCGACTTGCTCAAAAACCTAATCCCGGGCGAACCCAATGTTGCCCTGCAAGAACCCCTCAGAAAGGAGCGTGTCAGAAGTAGCGCATGAATAGTGAACTCCGGGCGGGCGCGCGTCATATCGGAAAGGCCTTTGAAATACTTTACAACAGTATCCACTCCTTTACTCTTCCACTTTAAAACACTCACAAACCACTCTGTATTAATAAAACAACTCAACTTTTTTAAAACAGCTTGTTCAAAGCTTCAAAGTGAGCCAGCTACACACATTGCAAAAGAGCCGCGAATGTATCAGCGTGCTGTGGCCGCTTTCCCACATTCTTGGAGCTGTTTCGTTTGTTCGTTCGTTCGTAGCCCTCCAAACTCCCAAGGGCGAGGATGTAGATTGGCGCTGCTCTGGGGTTCCCAACTGAAGAGGCGTGGCCCAGAGCTATGGTAATTGGTGATCGTGTCTTGAGAATACACGCCCGAACGAACGAACGAACGAACGAACGAACGAACGAACGAACGAACGAACGAACGAACGAACGAACGAACGAACGAACGAACGAACGAACGAACGAACGAACGAACGAACGAACGAACGAACGAACGAACGAACGAACAAACAAACAAACTAACTAACTAACGAACGAACGAACGAACGAACGAACGAACGAACGAACGAACGAACGAACGAACGAACGAACGAACAAACAAACGAACAAACAAACAAACAAACAAACAAACGAACGAACAAACAAACAAACAAACAAACAAACAAACAAACAAACAAACAAACAAACAAACAAACAAACAAACAAACGAACAAACAAACAAACAAACAAACAAACAAACAAACAAACAAACAAACAAACAAACAAACAAACAAACAAACAAACAAACAAACAAACAAACAAACAAACAAACGAACAAACGAACAAACGAACAAACAAACGAACGAACGAACAAACGAACAAACAAACAAACAAACGAACGAACAAACGAACAAACAAACAAACGAACAAACAAACAAACAAACAAACAAACAAACAAACAAACAAACAAACAAACGAACAAACAAACAAACAAACAAACAAACAAACAAACAAACAAACAAACGAAACAAACGAACGAACGAAACGAACGAACGAACGAACGAACGAACGAACGAACGAACGAACGAATGAACAGACGAACGAACGAACGAACGAACGAACGAACGAACGGACGAACGAACGAACGAACGAACGAACGAACGAATGAACGAACGAACGAACGAACGAACGAACGAACGAACGAACGAACGAACGAACGAACGAACGAGCAAACGAACGAATGAACGAACGAGCAAACGAACAAACGAACGAACGAGCAAACGAACGAACGAACGAACGAACAAACGAAACAGCTCCAAGAATGTGGGAAAGCGGCCACAGCACGCTGATACATTCGCGGCTCTTTTGCAATGTGTGTAGCTGGCTCACTTTGAAGCTTTAACAAGCCGTGTGTGTAAAAAGTTCAACCTATACAACGTGTCTGTCAAACATTGGGGAACAGTATAGTGAACTTTGTACACATCGTTAGCCGTATCTAGAGAAGGTATCTTGAGAACGTGTATCACAAACCAAGTGCAGCTACACTATTCACACGATACGGTTGTCTGTACAGCTGATCTAAAGCTCAGTGATATCGCCGCGTTCGCTATATGTTATCGGCATGATACGACGCCGTTCATCTGAAGTTTTATACCTGTGTGAATACCCCACATCGAACAAAACAAGTCTCTTTTAAAAAAGCGGAGTGGTTTTGAGCTTTGAATTTTTACTGAGATTGTAGCAAGGCCCTTTCCGGTTTCGTGCAGCGTCTTTGACTCTCCTCGCGACTACACTTTTTGGAGTGGTCTTGCTACGCAACATTGGTATCGCTCGGGTTTAATTCTTTACACCAAGAAAATCATCTTTTCAGACTAAATTTTAAAAAAGACACTGGAATCTAACGCAAAACTACAGGTTAATTGTGAGCATGATTTGATCTTGGCCTGCAGTGAGCTCTTCAGCGATGTCAAGACCGCCGCTCTGCAACGCACGAGTGCCAAGATATAACAAACCAAAATCTGCAGTTTTCATCGCGTTTTGGTTACTGTAGCCCTCTCATTGACCTTTCGAAACTTTTGGTTGTCGGATTCTTGCTCAGGAGGTCGAGCGCTTCATTTTGATATGCAATTCGACTAGGTTCGATGAAGTTTTGACTTTTCGCGGACATTACTTCGGGATACTGTAGCGCGCAATTTTTAAAACTTGTTATTATTTCGACGTCACAGTTCGCGAGAGTGGTCCGAGGGCTACCAGTCGATGTGTCGAACTCAACCCAGCTACGTCCGACAAGCGAGTTATTAAGCCTGAAGCACGTGTGTCGTTTCCAGTTTTTGACGCGTTTTGGTTACTGTAGCTCTCTGTTTAAACTTTTAAAACTTTTTGTTGTCGGATTCGTGCTCAGGAGCTCGAGCGCTTCACTTTGATATGCGATTTGACTACAGTCCCGGTCAGAAGTCGGGCCTCATATACCGCGGTACGCATGTCGGCGCATGTCTGTCTGCTGCACGCTGAAGCGGGGGGAGGGAGGGATGAAAATGAGATCTTATCTCGGCCGCCTATGCTTTAGCACGTCGACATGCGTCGACATGCAGACATGCGGTACGTATGTCGAATGAGGCTCGACTTCTGGCCGGGACTGTAGCTTCGGTCAACTTTTGTCTTAAAACGGACCCCACTTTGGGATACTGTAGCGCACGAGTTTGAAAACTTATTTCAGTTTTGAACACTCAGATGGCCAGAGTAGTCCGAGGGCTACCCGTCGATGTGTCGACCTCAACCCAGCGACGTCAGACAAGCGAGTTATTAAGCCCGAAGCAAGCGTGTCGTTTCCAGTTTTCGACGCGTTTTGGTTACTGTAGCTCTCTGTTTAAACTTTTGAAACTTTTTGTTGTCGGATTCGTGCTCAGGAGCTCGAGCGCTTTACTTTGATATGCGATTTGACTAGCTTCGGTCAACTTTTGTCTTAAAATGGACCCCACTTTGGGATACCGTAGCGCGCGAGTTTGAAAACTTATTTTTGGTTTGACTACTCAGGTGGCTAGAGGAGTCCGCGGGCTACCCGACGATGTCTCAAACTCCTTCCTACGACGTCAAACGAGCGAGTTATTAAGCCCGAAGCGAGCGTGACGTACGCACGTACGCACGTACGTACGTACGCACGTACGTACGCACGCCGAGCTCTTGATAGGGTTCGCTCGGCTGAGGCCGAGCGAAAAAACTTGCCAAATGTTTGGCGCAGTCGTTCTCTTGCCAGGAATTCCGTTTGGTGTGTGTATTTCTGCGTTGACATTCCAATTTAAGGAATTTTGACAAATAATCGCGTATTTCTATTAAATTCCACATTTGCAAAAATAACTTTTGTGTCACAAATTATCCGCGGTCTATGCTCTTTCAATTTCTGAAGAAATTTCGTCGCTAGTTCATCAGGTGAAAAAGTCGATTTTCGACATTTCGTATTTTAATTGTAAATATCTCTTAATTACACCTTTTCGAAACTGTAAAACTATGTCACAAATTCTTATTGGCGGACGACCTATCCATTTCTGCATTCACATTCATCAATAAATGACGTTCAATTTGCGTCAATTTATGGAATTTTGACAAATAATCGCGTATTTCTATTAAATTCCACATTTGCAAAGAAATTCTTTTGTGATACAAATTATCCGTGGTCTACGCTCTTTCCATTTCTGAAGAAATTTCGTCGCTAGTTCATCAGGTGAAAAGTCGATTTTCGACATTTCGTATTTTAATTGTAAATATCTCTATATTTCACTTTTTCGAAACTGTAAAACTATGTCACAAATTCTCATTGGCGTACGACCTATCCATTTCTGCATTCACATTTGTCAATAAATGACGTTCAATTTGTGTCAATTTATGGAATTTTGACAAATAATCGCGTATTTCTATTAAATTCCACATTTGCAAAAAATTATTTTGTGTCACAAATTATCCGCCGCCTATGCTCTTTCCATTTCTGAAGAAATTTCGCCGCTAGCTCATCAGGCAAATAAGTCGATTTTCGACATTTTGGAACTTTAAATGCGAATATCTCGAAAATGCGAAATTAGCAACAGGAATGGACACTGGTTCCGTACTCAGCGACCTTGACTCTACTTGACCACATATGTCATATATCTTACTTCGGTGGCACGGACGGACACACACACACACACACACACATTGTCATCCGTATATATACACCTCGCCGCGCTGAGGCGCGGCGAAAAAATGGCGGGCAGAATCTGCACATTAATGGACTTTCCGTACCTTGACCACTCGCTTTCCAAAGTGGCGCATGACGTTTCATTCGAAAGCCATTCGTCTTCGAAGGATGAGACTCGAAAGCCTGCTTGTCGTTTGTGTTGGTAGGGATGGTCGCACAGCAAACCAGAGGCATATGGTGCGACGGCCTCTAAACGGCGATGACGACCTACTCCATAGATGGGCAAGGTCCAAAGCTCAGACCTGACGAGCTCCGACTCCAATGCGTGTTGGTATATCGAGCAGTTCCGCAAACATTTTTTTGGTAATTCTGTGCGTTGATATAAAAAAATTTGCTACACTTGTATCACCCCAAAGAAAAATCCGAGGTAAAATGTGCACAACTTTTGTGCGAAAAGTAGAAAGTTGCAACTTTTATGTGCTACAGTAGGTAAGTGCCGCAGGCAAAATTTCCACCTTTCGTATTATTGAAGCAACTTGTCAAGTTTATTGATATAGCGCGATACAATAGAGCGAAAAGGGAAAGAGAATTCAAACGCACGATAAAAGCGCAGGCATTTCTCAGGCTTCGACGTCAATCGCAACGTCAAATACAAGCCGCGTTTCAACAAAAGCAATTACTGGAACTAAGGCAAAACTTTTGGTGCCGTTCGTTCGTTCGTTAGTTCGTTCGTTCGTTCGTTCGTTCGTTCGTTCGTTCGTTCGTTCGTTCGTTCGTTCGTTCGTTCGTTCGTTCGTTCGTTAGTTCGTTCGTTCGTTCGTTCGTTCGTTCGTTCGTTCGTTCGTTCGTTCGTTCGTTCGTTCGTTCGTTCGTTCGTTCTTTCGTTCGTTCGTTCGTTTGTTAGTTTGTTCGTTCGTTCGTTAGTTTGTTCGTTCGTTTGTTCGTTCGTTCGTTCGTTCGTTCGTTCGTTCGTTCGTTCGTTCGTTCGTTCGTTCGTTCGTTCGTTCGTTCGTTCGTTCGTTCGTTCGTTCGTTCGTTCGTTCGTTCGTTCGTTCGTTCGTTCGTTCGTTCGTTCGTTCGTTCGTTCGTTCGTTCGTTCGTTCGTTCGTTCGTTCGTTCGTTCGTTCGTTCGTTCGTTCGTTCGTTCGTTCGTTCGTTCGTTCGTTCGTTCGTTCGTTCGTTCGTTCGTTCGTTCGTTCGTTCGTTCGTTCGTTCGTTCGTTCGTTCGTTCGTTCGTTCGTTCGTTCGTTCGCTCGCTCGCTCGCTCGCTCGCTCGCTCGCTCGCTCGTCCGTCCGTCCGTCCGTCCGTCCGTCCGTCCGTCCGTCCGTCCGTCCGTCCGTCCGTCCGTCCGTCCGTCCGTCCGTCCGTCCGTCCGTCCGTCCGTCCGTCCGTCCGTCCGTCCGTCCGTCCGTCCGTCCGTCCGTCCGTCCGTCCGTCCGTGCGTCCGACCGTCCGTCCGTCCGTCCGTCCGTCCGTCCGTCCGTCCGTCCGTCCGTCCGTCCGTCCGTCCGTCCGTCCGTCCGTCCGTCCGTCCGTCCGTCCGTCCGTCCGTCCGTCCGTCCGTCCGTCCGTCCGTCCGTCCGTCCGTCCGTCCGTCCGTCCGTCCGTCCGTCCGTCCGTCCGTCCGTCCGTCCGTCCGTCCGTCCGTCCGTCCGTCCGTCCGTCCGTCCGTCCGTCCGTCCGTCCGTCCGTCCGTCCATCCGTCCGTCCGTCCGTCCGTCCGTCCGTCCGTTCGTCCGCCCGCCCGCCCGCCCGCCCGCCCGCCCGCCCGCCCCGTCCGTCCGCCCGCCCGCCCGCCCGCCCGCCCGCCCGCCCGCCCCCATCCGTCCGTCCGTCCGCCCGCCCGCCCGCCCGCCCGTCCGTCCGTCCCTCCGTCGGTCCGTCAGTCCGTCCGGCCGCCCGCCCGCCCGCCCGTCCGCCCGCCCGCCCGCCCGCCCGCCCGTCCGTTCGTTCGTCCATCCGTCCGTCCGTCCGTCCGCCCGCCCGCCCGTCCGTCCGTCCGCCCGCCCGCCCGCCCGCTCGTTCGTTCGTTTGTTCGTTCGTTCGTTCGTTCGTTCGTTCGTTCGTTCGTTCGTTCGTTCGTTCGTTCGTTCGTTCGTTCGTTCGTTCGTTCGTTCGTTCGTTTGTTTGTTCGTTTGTTCGTTTGTTCGTTCGTTTGTTCGTTCATTCGTTCGTTCAACTCACTTGTCGAAGCATTCGATTTCTTTGTCTGTTGAACCCATTTGGCGATTGTCAAAGTGTACATTATGGCGGGTACAAAGGTACAACGTCATTGAAAAACTCGTGAAAACGAGAGAAGCTGTTGTCTGACTGAAGGCGGTAGAGTTGTTTGCCTACTAACGTCGACATCGACAGCGTCTCGCTTTTGCTCTTGGCGCGTGGCTCACTTCCTCCTCTCCTACAGCTCCTGAGCTTCAACAATAATGACTGTCGGATGGAGTATCGTCCGCAACTAAGGTATGCCGACATTGTCGCCTAACGAAGACTCTGGGGGTGGGAGTACCCTACTCAGTTGGGCAGCGGCAAGGATCAGCAGAGCAAATAAAAGCCATGTAAGCCCGTAGGTGATGCTGTAGGTACAGTACATTACGTAGGTCCACAATTGCCAAAGTCTTGTGCTATTGTTCTGCATGGGTGGTTTGTCGCCTAACGATGACTCTTTGGGGGGGGGGGGGGGGCATAGTAACCAGTTGGGCAGCGGCAAGAAGTCACTCTTTCCTCTGCGCTCCAAACTCCCAAGGGCAAGGATGTTGAGTCCGTGGCTACGTTGGGCGCTGTCGAACTCCACGTTCCTGTGGAAACCCCCACGTACACTGGACTATCCTATATACTAAGCGGCGTAGAGTCTGTCTGTCTGTCTGTTTGTCTGTCCGGCCATTTTCTCTTGACACAGTTGACGGATCCTGGAGATCTATACATCAAAAGAACCGTCGTTGACTGCGATTTGTCCCCTCCTATTTTAAAACTTTTGCAAGTTACTAAATTCCACAAAATTCACGAAAATATCGACTGCACAGTACATTCTGAGCACCAAAGAGTGGCTACTGGTCATTTTCGTGGAAATTTCGCACTGTCGTGTCACCAATCACTACTAAGGTGTCTCTATGAGACTCTGACATGTATTCAGAGGCACGGGAACAGGTTCGATGATAAATGCAGGCACTGGCAAGGGCGCAGTGTCAAGAGACTTTTGATCTATCTGAAACCTCTTATGGGCTAAACACAAACACCTATATGCAAAGTTCAGTGTAATCAAAGGCACGGGAGCGGGCACAATGGTAAATGCAGGCACTGGCAGGGGCACAGTGTCAGAAGACATTAGATCTATCTGAAAGCTCCTATGGGCTAAACGCAAGCATCCATGTGTTAGCTTCAGTGTATTCTGAGGCATGGGAGCTGGTGCAACCCTAAAAGCAGGCACTGACAGAGGCACAGTGTCAAATATATACTAAGCGCCATAGAGTCTGTCTGTCTGTCTGTCTGTTTGTCTGTCCGGCCATTTTCTCTTGACACATTTGACGGATCCTGGAGATCTATACATCAAAAGAACCGTCGTTGACTGCGATTTGTCCCCTCCTACATATTTTAAAACTTTTGCAAGTTACTAAATTCCACAAAATTCACGAAAATATCGACTGCACAGTACATTCTGAGCACCAAAGAGTGGCTACTGGTCGTTTTCGTGGAAATTTGGCACTGTCGTGTCACCAATCTACTAAGGTCACTACTACTACTAAATTTGGCACTGTCGTGTCACCAATCTACTAAGGTCACTACTAAGGTGTCTCTATGAGACTCTGACATGTATTCAGAGGCACGGGAACAGGTTCGATGACAAATGCAGGCACTGGCAAGGGCGCAGTGTCAAGAGACTTTTGATCTATCTGAAACCTCTTATGGGCTAAACACAAACACCTATATGCAAAGTTCAGTGTAATCAAAGGCACGGGAGCGGGCACAATGGTAAATGCAGGCACTGGCAGGGGCACAGTGTCAGAAGACATTAGATCTATCTGAAAGCTCCTATGGGCTAAACGCAAGCATCCATGTGTTAGCTTCAGTGTATTCTGAGGCATGGGAGCTGGTGCAACCCTAAAAGCAGGCACTGACAGAGGCACAGTGTCAAATGACTTTAGATCTATCAGAATCTCCTATGGACTGTTGTGAGCATTGGCTGTGAACCATAGGCCAACACATGTTGTGAGCAGTGGCTGATTTCCATGGGTCGATACAAATGGCTCTGTTTCCATAGGTGTTCAGCTATAGATATACAGTATCACCTATGGGCTAAAGGCACTAGTCCTATATACTAAGCGGCATAGAGTCTGTCCGTTTGTTTGTTTGTTTGTCTGTCCGGCCATTTTCTCGCGACACAGTTGATGGATCCTGGAGATCTATAGATCAAAAGAGCCGTCATTGACTGCGATTTGTCCCCTCCTATTTTAAAACTTTTGCAAATTACTAAATTCCACAAAAATCACAAAAATATCGGCTGCACAGTACATTCTGACCACTGAGGAGTGGCTGATGGTTGCTTTCATGCACATTTCGCACCGGTTGTGTTACCATTCACTACAGAGTTGTCGCTGTGAGACGCCGACATGTATTCAAAGGCATGGGAACAGGTTCGAAGGTAAATTCAGGCACTGGCAAGGGTGCAGTGTCAAGAGACATTTGATGTATCTGAAACCTCTTATGAGCTAAATACAAACACCTATATTCAGAGTTGAGTGTAATCAAAGGCACGGGAGCAGGCACAATGGTAAATGCAGGCACTGGCAGGGACACAGTGTCAGATGACATTAGATCTATCTGAAATCTCCTATGGGCTAAATGCAAGCATCCATGTGTTAGCTTCAATGTATCCTGAGACATGGCAGCTGGTGCAACCCTAAAAGCAGGCACTGACAGAGGCACAGTGTCGAATGACTTTAGATCTATCTGAATCTTTTATGGGCTGTTGTGAGCATTGGCTGTGAACCATAGGCCAATACATGTTGTGAGCAGTGGCTGATTTTCGTGGGTCGATACAAATGGCTCTGTTTCCATAGGTGTTCAGCTATAGATATACAGTTTCGCCTATGGGCTAAAGGCACTAGTCCTATATACTATGGCGCCTAGAGTCTGTCCGTCTGTTTGTTTGTCTGTAAACGCTCTAGCGCTCGCTACGGTTGATGGATCGCGACGATCTATGGCTTAAACTGACCATCGTGGCCTATATACTACGGCGCCTAGAGTCTGTCCGTCTGTTTGTTTGTCTGTAAACGCTCTAGCGCTCGCTACGGTTGATGGATCGCGACGATCTATGGCTTAAACTGACCATCGTGGCCTGTAGTTTTGCATGAAGGTTTGTTGACTTATGTCGATCTCTAAATTCCACAATATTTCGCAAATATCAGCTGCGCCAGTACATTCTGAGCACAGAAGGCGCTGCACACTGCGATTGACGTTTGATTTCGCGCCAAAAGCACCTTGCAGTGTCACCATTCATGACAGAGTTGTCGCTGTGAGACTCCAAAGTGTATTCGCAGGCACTGCATGCACTGGCAGGGGCACAACATCAAACTGCTTTGGATCTATGTCAAATGTCTTTAGATCTATCTGAAATCTTCTATGGGCTAAACCCAAATGTCTACGGGCTAAACCCAACTATCTATTGTGTATTTACAGGCACGGGAGCTGGTGCGAGCATAAATGCAGGCACTGGCGGGGGCACAGTGTCAAATGTCTCTAGATCTATCTGAAATCTCCTACGGGCTAAACCCACATGTCTATGGGCTAAACCCAAGCGTCTATTGTGTATTTACAGGCACGGAAGCTGGTGCGAGCATAAATGCAGGCACTGGCAGGGGCACAGTGTCATATGTCTTTAGATCTATCTGAAGTGTTCTACGGGCAAAGCCCAAGTGACTATGGGCTAAACCCAAGCATCTATTGTGTATTTACAGGCACGGGAGCTGGCCAGATCCTAAACATAGGCACTGACAATGGCACAAGGTCTAACGACCTGAGATCTAACTGTAGTGTCCTGCAGTGCACTGAAATCGATGATTGAGTTATCTCCTTCATGTTCTGCAGATTACCCATACGCTATTGACCATGGAGATTCTTCTACGGGCTAAAGGCTCTAGTCCTTATTACTAAGCGGCAAGAGTCTGTCCGTGTGTTTGTGACTCTGTGGATGCCATAACTCTAGCTACAGTTGACGGATCGCGATGATCTATGGCTTAAACTGACTGTCCTGGCCTGTAGTTGTGCATCTTTAGTTTTAGAACTTTGGCCGATGACTAAATTCCACTATATTTCGCAAATATCGACTGCGCCAGTACATTCTGAGCACAGAAGGCACCACACGCTGTGACTGACGTTTGATTTCGCGCCAAAACCACTTTACAGTGTCACCATTGATGGCAGAGTTGTCGTTGTGAGACTCCAAAGTGTATTTGCAGGCACTGTATGCACTGGCAGGGGTGCAGCATCAAACAGCTTTGGATCTGTGTCGGATGTCTTTAGATCAATCTCAAATCTCCTACGTGTTAAACCCAAATGTCTATGGGCTAAACCCAAGTGTCTATTGTGTATTTACAGGCATGGAAGCTGGCGCGAGTCTAAATGCAGGCACTGGCAGGGGCACAGTGTCAATTGTCTTGAGATCTGTCTGAAACGTCCTATTGGCTAAACACAAATGTCTACAGGCTAATCCCAAACGTCAATTGTGTATTTGCAGGCACACGAGCTGGTGCACGATACTAAACATAGGCACTGGCAGGGGCACAGGCTGTAATGACTTGAGATCTATCTGAAATGCCTATGGGCTAAACCCAAGTAACTACGGGCTAAACCCAATAGTCTACTGTGTATTTACAGGCACATGAGCTGGCGTGAATCTAAATGTAGGCACTGGCAGGGGCACAGGGTCGAATGGTTTCAGGTCTGTCTGAAATGTCCTGTGGGCTAAACCCAATTGTCTACGGGCTAAACCCAAGCATCTATTGTGTTTTTACAATGTAGGCACTGCCAATGGCACAGCATCTAGCAACCTGAGATCTAACTGTACTGTCCTGCAGTGCACTGAATTCGATGATTGCGTTATCTCCTTCATGCTCTGCAGATTACCCATACACTATTGACCATAGAGATTCTCCTACGGGCTAAAGGCTCTAGTCCTATATACTATGGCGCCTAACTCTGTCCATCTGTTTGTCTGTCTGTCAGCGCCATAACTCTAGACACAGTTGTCGGTTCACGATGATCTATAGCTTAAACTGACCATCGTAACACGTAGTTGTGCACCTCCTATTGTGGACTTTGGCCGATGACTAAATTTCACAATATTTCGCAAATATTGACTGCGCCAGTACATTCTGAGCACAGAAGGCACCACACGCTGTGACTGACGTTTGATTTCGCGCCAAAAGCACTTTACAGTGTCACTGTTCACTAAAGAGTTGTCGTTGTGAGACTTCAAAGTGTATTCGCAGGCACTGCATGCACTGGCAGGGGCACATTATCAAACTGCTCTGTATCTATGTCAAATGACTTTAGATCTATCTGAAATCTCCTACGGGCTAAACCCAAACATCTACGGGCTAAACACAAGTGTCTATTGTGTATTTACAGGCACAGGAGCTGGCACGAGTCTAAATGTAGGCACTGGCAGGGGTACAGTGTCAAATGGCTTGAGATCTATGTGAAACGTCATTATTGGCTAAACCCAAACGTCTACAGGTGAATCCCAAGCGTCAATTGTGTATTTACAGGCATGGGGGCTGGTGCGATCCTAAACATAGGCACTGGCAGGGGCACAGGGTCGAATGGCTTGAGACCTATCTGAAATGTCCTATGGCCTAACCCAAGTGACCACAGGCTAAACCCAAGTGGCTGTGTCAAATGACTTGAGATCTAACTAAATTATCCATGGGCTATTGACCATAGAGATTCTCCTACAGGCTAAAGGCTCTAGTCCTATATACTAAGCGGCCTAGAGTCTGTCCGTCTGTTTGTTTGTCAGCGGCATAACTCTAGACACAGTTGTCGGTTCGCGATGATCTATAGCTTAAACTGACCGTCAGAACACGTAGTTGTGCATCTTTAGTTTTAGAACTTTGGCTGATGACTAAATTCCACAATATGTCGCAAATATCAGCTGCATCAGTACATTCTGAGCACAGAAGGCACCAGACGCTGTGACTGACGTTTGATTTCGCGGCAAAAGCACTTTACAGTGTCACCATTGATGTCAGAGTTGTCGTTGTGAGACTCCAAAGTGTATTCGCAGGCACTGTATGCACTGGCAGGGGCGCAGCATCAAACTGCTTTGGATCAATGTCAAATGTCTTTAGATCTATCTGAAATCTCCTACGGGCTAAACCCAAATGTCTATGGGCTAAACCCAAGAGTCTACTGTGTATTTACAGGCACACGAGCTGGCGCGATCCTAAATGTTGGCACTGGCAGGGGCACAGGCCCGAATGGCTTGAGATCTGTCTGAAATGCCCTACTGGCTAAACACAATTGTCTACGGGCTAAACACAAGAGTCTACTGTGTATTCACAGGCACACGAGCTGGCGCAATCCTAAACGTAGGCACTGGCAGGGGCACAGGCTCGAATGGTGTGAGATCGATCTGAAATGTCCTATTGGCTAAAGCCAATTGTCTACGGGCTAAACCCAAGCATTTATTGTGCATTTACAGACACAGGAGATGGCAAGATCTTAATCATAGGTACTGACAATGGCACAGGGTCTAACGGCTTGAGATCTAACTGTACTGTCCTGCAGTGCACTGAATTCGGTGATTGAGTTACCTCCTTCATAGTTCATACTCTGCAGATTACCCATATGCTATTGACCATAGAGATTCTCCTACGGGCTAAAGGCTCTAGTCCTATATACTAAGCGGCATAGAGTCTGTTTGTTTGTTTGTTTGTCTGTTTGTTTGTCAACACGATAACTTTCGACAGCCTTGATGGATCCTGGAGATCTACACATCAAAAGAACCGTCGTGGTCTGTAGTTTTGCATCTCCTATTGTGGGCATTGGTTGATGACCAAATTCCATAAAAATCATGAAAATATCGACTGCACAGTACATTCTGAGCACTAAGGAGTTACTGCAGGCCACTTTTGTGGAAATTTTGCACTGTCGTGTCACCGATCACTGCAGAGCTGTCGCTGTGAGGCTCTGAGGTGTATTCAAAGGCACGGGAGCAGGTGCGACAGTAAATGCAGGCACTGGCAGGGGTACTTTGTCAAACGACTTTATATAAATCTGAAAACACCTATGGGCTAAGCACAAATGTCAGTGGGTTGAATTCAGTGTATTCTGAGGCATGGGCGCTGGTGCAACCATAAATTCAGGCACTGTCAGGGGCACAGTGTCAAATGGCTTCAGATCAGAGTAAGTGCAGGCACTGGCAAAGGCACTGTCAAATGACTATAGATCTATCTGAATCTCCTATGGTCTGATGTGAGCATTGGGTGTGTGGCTGTGTGGTTGTGAACAGTGGCTTCTTTCCATAGCTCAATACGTGTGGCTCTGTTTCCATAGCCATTAAGCTGTAGAGTATACAGTATCACCTACAGGCTAAAGGCACTAGTTTAATACACTAGCTCTTTCCTTCGGATCGTCCCGTTTTGGGACGACGATCACGCGAACTCGATAAAATAAAAAAGTGCTGCACTTTTTTGCGCGATTCTGCTGTGCTACAACACGCGCGCGCAATTAAGAAATAAAAGTGCAGCTCCTGATTTTGCTAGGGTCACGCGAAGCGGGGGGTCACGCGAAGGAAAGAGCTATACGCTATATCGTACGTTACGCTATATCAATACACTTGACAGGTTGTTTCAATATATACTGGGAATAGGTCGTCATCGCCTTAGAGGCCGTCGCGCCATACGCATCCGGTTTGTTGTGCGGCCATGCCTACCAACACAAACGACAAACAGGCTTTTGAGGCTTGGCCGCCAAGTGAAAACTTCAGTAAATGAAACTTTACAAGTTATCAGACCAATCCACAAAGCGACAACCAGATCGAGCCTTTCGTAGAAGTCGAACCACCATCCCATGAAGCGAATCTTGGCAAGGAATGTCAACTGGACAAACTCGACAAAGTCGCACAAAGCCACCGATGCAGCCAGAGTGAAGAAGGGCGTTCGCAGTGTTTCATCCAATTTTCGGCCTTTCAAAATGGCCGCCACGACGACGAGATACAGGACCATTGGGAAACTCGTGAAAACGAGCGACGATGTTGTCTGGAATCTGTACAACTCTTCGCCAATAGTCCCCGTTGCAGTTTTCGTTATTGAATAGCCAATGCGGCGGTTGATTGCGCTTCGCTGCGACAACCAAAGCAGAGTTCACAAGCTCAGTGAGAGTTTACTCGGAGGTGTCAACGTCAAGACAAAACCAAAACACTCCTCACTAATACACAGAGGACGAAACGGCTACCTATTTGGACAAATCAGAAATGCCTGAACTGAAGGGAGCACTAAAATGGCAGTGATCCTGCTCTACCGACTTCTGAAGCTCGCGTTTTGGGAGACGACAGTCATGTATGTACGTACCTAAGGGCTATCGTCATCTTCCGCAGTAAAGACACGACACCTAAAACACAGACAGTGCGCGCCAAACAACCTAAACAACAACGACAGCAGAAACTGTTATCTATCGGTTATTCGGTAAATGGACACGCCTGACGGCCCAGTTGTCCTTATACTGTCTGGATGAAATTGTCGGCTTCTCTACCTTCTTACACCGAACTATTTCTAGGAAGTTCACGCGCACAGCCTTGCAACACAGCAGCAGAAGGTAAGGGTTGTTGCAGAGCAGGAGATCGGCCGTGAGAAACTGCAGTGGCTTCCAGGTGTTTGGATCCTTGGCCGCCACACCCAGAACGCACACGGCAACCCACAGAAGATTTATGAGGAAGTTCACTAGGCCAAAAAGGGCCAGCTTGATGTCTGTTCGACTGGCCTTGGGTGTGTCTGCAGTGCGTTCGTTCGTTCGTTCGTTCGTTCGTTCGTTCGTTCGGTCGGTCGGTCGGTCGTTCGGTCGTTCGGTCGTTCGGTCGTTCGGTCGTTCGGTCGTTCGGTCGTTCGGTCGGTCGGTCGGTCGGTCGGTCGGTCGGTCGGTCGGTCGGTCGGTCGGTCGGTCGGTCGGTCGTTCGTTCGTTCGTTCGTTCGTTCGTTCGTTCGTTCGTTCGTTCGTTCGTTCGTTCGTTCGTTCGTTCGTTCGTTCGTTCGTTCGTTCGTTCGTTCGTTCGTTCGTTCGTTCGTTCGTTTGTTCGTTCGTTCGTTCGTTCGTTCGTTCGTTCGTTCGTTCGTTCGTTCGTTCGTTCATCAACTCACTTGTCGAAGCATTCGATTTCTTCGTCTGTTGAACCCATTTGGCGATTGTCAAAGTGTACATTATGGCGGGTACAAAGGTAGACGGTAGAAGAGCGGCAAAAGCAATCGAATAGGCGATTTTGACGTGGTTTGTCAGGAACTTGACACCGACGAGTGAGCTGTTCGCAATATGAATCGGCGGTCGACGGGCAGAATTAGGGGCTGGTACAGGAGCGGCAGCAGCCACTGTATCGAGAGACATACCAGTGTCGTTCTCTTGGACCAAAACTGAAATGGAAAGAATCCAAGCATCGTCTCAGTCGCTCAACTCGAAGTAGCAACATGGCAGGTTTTCAAAACAATCTCTAACCTGCTAATGCCAGCAAACGTTTCGTCGACACTAACCTTTGTGTGGCGTAATGGGTATACGATGGCCGTAAAGCGATTCAGCGCCAAAAACAGCTGAGTGAAGAGTTGTCCACCGACTAATTGAAAGGAAAGTGAACTTCCCAACTTCGCTGCCCACTGAAGTAGAACCGAAAAGATGCGACCTGCTGTTGCGTTAACTACGAACCGGACAAGTTACAATCCGAGTCCAAACTATGTATCATCGAAGCGCCAACCGGGTCAAGTCCTTGATAGAACTCGTACAACCAACCCATGAAGCGGACTTTGGCCAACAGTGACATGCGGAGAAACTCGAGAAAATCGCACAAGGCCACCGAAAGAACGAGCGTGAAGAAGGGCGTTCGCAAGGTCTCATTCGTCTTTCTGCCTCTCAGAATGGCCGCAGCGACGAAAAGGTACAACGTCATTGAAAAACTCGTGAACACGAGAGAAGCTGTTGTCTGAAGGCGGTAGAGTTGTTCGCCTACTGACGTCGCCATCGACAGCGTCTCGGTTTTGCCCTTGGCGCGTGGCTCACTTCCTCCTCTCCTACTGCTCCTGAGCTTCAACAATGATGACTGTCGGATGGAGTATCGTCTGCAACTTAGGTATGCCGACATTGTCGCCTAACGAAGACTCTGGGGTGGGAGTAGTAACCCACTACCCAGTTGGTCAGCGGTAAGGATCAGCAGAGCAAATAGTAGCCCTGTAAGCCCATAGGTGATGCTGTAGGTAGAGTAGGTCCACAATTGCCAAAGTCTTGTGCTATTGTTCTGCATGGGTGGTTTGCCGCCTAACGATGACTCTGGAGGGGGGAGGGGAAATAGTACCCAGTTGGGCAGCGGCAAGAAGTCACTCTTTCCTCTGCGCTCCAAACTCATAAGGGCAAGGATGTTGAGTCCGTAGGCTACGTTACGCGCTGTCAAACTCCACGTCGCTGTGGGAACCCCACGTACACTGGGAATAGGTCGTCATCGCCTGAGAGACCGTCGCGCCATACGCCTCCGGTTTGCTGTGCGACCATCCCTACCAACACAAACGACAAACAGGCTTTCGAGTCTCATCCTTCGAAGATGAATGGCTTTCGAATGAAACGTCATGCGCCACTTTGGAAAGCGAGTGGTCAAGATACGGAAAGTGCACTAATGTGCAGATTCTGCCCGCCATTTTCAAGCTTCAAAGTGAGCCAGCTACATACATTGCAAAAGAGCCGCGAATGTATCAGCGTGCTCTGGCCGCTTTCCCACCTTCTTGGAGCTGTTTACTAGCTAGACGATCACGACCATGTTTTACAATCGCCTCACGAAACTACATATGGGCGCTATTCTGTGGATAAACTAACAGTTGAATGTGTTGAGCTCTGCCGCATGCCGGTCTAGTCAGAAGTTCTGACTCAGAACTTAGCAAAGGTGCGCAAGTCTGGTGGGCGGGAGGCTCGCGCCGGGACCACTGATGGAGGCCTCGCCATCAATTAAGAAATCGGGCCGTGCGTGATGACTTCTGACGTTTCCGAGCAGGTGACAATGGCTTAATTGCTTAAGGCCCCCTGCGCAGTCTTCATTGCTATGTACCCTATATTGTTGTTCACAGAGGTTGCCACATAGACCAAGTTTCGGTGCTGGATTAACGTCAATGACAAGTCCGCAGGCACCTCTCATTAACGGAAACGCCGGTCTAATCGATTGATGCAGAAATATCGGCCCTTTGTTTCTGATTGATGGAGGCGATTGGTAAAGAGCCACTGAAGCTAGAATTTCGTATCAACTGGTTACTCTGCCTGCAGCACTTTCTAAAATATGAAAGCGGCGTTGGGAGTCTTTATCACTTTGTCTGTCGCAGTGAGGGTGGTTGGCGCATCCAAAGATCTCGAGGAAAGGTACTGCCCAGGTTTGGTGGAATACAAAATGTGTAGTTATCTGCATCATTTCCAGAGCCCTAAAGCAAGCCAGCTATATTGCAAGGGAGCTGCGCAACAGCACGCTGTGGGCCACTTGCCCATGGCCCAGTGAAGACAGAGGCGCCACCCATCGACGGCTAGAACGAAGAGTGCTGGCGTCGGCCAACGCCACCTACTCCAACGATAGTTGGCGATTCAGGTGAAGCAAACGCTGTTTGTCCACTCCGTGCCATCTTACAGAGGGGTGCCTCAGGTTCGATTTCGAGTACCCCTACTACTGCGCCCTCTACAGCTGCCTGCTGGAGAACGTCTCTTCGAGTGAAAACAATGGATGGGATCCGGATGCGTCGGTGGAGCGATGCTTTTCATGGTTTTCAGTGGGCGAGTGCAGTCTACGGGCGGTGAGCAATTTGGGCCGACAACAGCATGTGGCCCGCAAATTTTCTCGAGACAAAGGTCTGGACACCGCCTCTCTGTGGCTCGACAGCCTGTGGGTCGAGAAGGCCCTCTACTGCGCCAGGTCCTTTAGACCGACCTGCTTTCTGCTCGACCCCGCCTTATGGTGGAAGGTGGCGGGCCGCCAGCGCATCCTTGACTACTCTGGATACTCCCAGTCTGCTGGCGCGGGCTATAGGGACAGCTTCGCTTTTTGGGCGTGGCTAGTTTGCTGGCAGAACTGGGCCGACATGCGCGTGACCACGCCTTTGGACCTGACGATACCATGCTTCGTTATGCTGGGACGCTTTGGAGATCTGGCCGCAGACGAGCGACCAGTCTGTTTTGCTTCGGAACAAGCGGAGTGCCACCCTGAAAGTCCCCTTCTGCGTTAAACTAGTATAGCATCTTCGTCTCTCCTCACCCGGTGGCATCGAAAATGCCCCCCCCCCCTCATTCCAGAATCCTGGTCCTGGATCCGCCTCTAAATACGGCGCGCTCGCCACAGCTCACCACACTCCACAAGAACACCCGCCACGTCACACTTATGCACGAGAGAGACAAAGAAGCGGAGAGCTCGCTTGGACACGAACGCGCGTCTCACGAACAGAGTCTACGCCTGCTGGGCATGATAAACGGAACGCAACGCGCAATCAAAGACAGTGTGATTACTGCAGCAGTGAAGCGCTTCAACGGGCTGCAGTAACCTGACGACGAAAGAGGCACGATAACCTGACGTACTGAGTTATGTAGTAATTTCGAAACAGAGTCGTTGCCCTGTGGGATGACGATTTCAGTCAGACTAGTGTGTACCTAGAACGTACAGATGAAATGACGGGAAACTGACGCTGAGAAGACAACCTAAGGCAGTGTTACCCGAGTGGATGCACTTTTGCATCGCATTGTGCATCCTTGAACAAAATCAATCATCACCAAGATCGAAGGCCATTGCTACTTATACCTATGTTATCAAAGCCTCTGTTGCTTCTGTCTATATGCCCAAATCCCGATTTAAAAGTGCGATAGTTCCCTAATCTCCTTCATTACCTCACTCTTCCTCCCAGCTTCCATCCCCGTCCTCCCAATCGGGTGCTCCACCATCTTCCCACTCAGGTTGCCCACCATCAGCCCATTCGGCTTAAATTTTGAATTTTCTACCGTACTCCCGCGTCGGACCACCTAGGGAGCCCTTTCCAGTGATGCCGCCTAGAGGACCCAAAGACCTACAACATATCCAAAAATCACCAAATTCGGTCCACTATTGCGAAAGTTGTGGGGTGATTTTTTTTTTACTTAGCAAAAATTCGAATTTTTGAATTTTCGCAAAATTCTTCCACCACCGAAATTTTTTCACCCCCCGAGCACGCTGCGCGTGGTCATAAGCTATCTTTTAAAAAAAATTTGGCTCTCTAAGTGCTTCCTAGCGAGCGCTAGGACGTGTTATGTTAACCGTAGGCTTTACCGCTCCTATAGCACTCCTTCGCTTTTCAAGCGGCGGAGTGCCAACAAGCTTAGAGTAAAAACTGGGTACCCGATGATGGTTGATTGGCATTGTATAGTGTGTCGTGCATTTCAGGAGTATATTCAATATTGTGTCAGAATAGAAACTTGAGCATTCCTTTGGGGAGTATCGCCGCAGTTACATCGAGTTTCCAAAGAAAGTTTGTGCCATTGTTGGGCATTCGATGCCTATATGGTGCATTGGTGGGTACTGATCCATAAATGGATCAGGAATGTTCGCCGCAGATTCACTTTGGAATGAAGAGGGTCTAAATGGGACGACGCCCTTTTCTTTAGGGTCACAAATGCGGATGGTGACGATACCGTTGCTGTAGATTGCAGAACCGCACAGTGAACAGACTTGCTGCGTTTTGTTTTCGATTGAATAGGTGGCAAAAACATACGTTGCCAGACAGATCCATGGAAAAATATTACCAAGTTTTAGCTATTTGAAATTGCCGAGATCTGCCATATTTATAAAAAAACCTTAAAAATATCCCTAATTTCGTGAATTCTAAAATCTGAAACTGCTTCATAATTACTTGACATACTACGCCCGATACATCCACGCAAAGATATTTTGAATTTTAAGTTGTTTGAAATTGTCAAAATTTGGCAATTTTGAGAAAACCCTTGAAAATATCCCTAAATTTATTAATTGTAAAATATAGAACTATTTGCTAAATTGTTGGCAGACTATGCCCGACACAACCATGCAAACACATTCTGAAATTTAAGCCATTTGAAATTGTCGAAATTTGGGAATTTTGGCTATACCCTTGAAAATACCTAGTTTCGCTAATTATAAAATTTGAAACTATTTGTTAAATGCTTAGCAGACTATGCTCCATACATTCGTGCAAAGAAATTTTGAAATTCAAGCTGTTTGAAATAGTCGAAATTTGGGGATTTTTACAAAACCCTTGAAAATATACCTAAATTCGTTAATTATAAAATTTGAAACTATTTGCTAAATACATGGCAGCCTATGCCCGACACAACCATGCAAAGAAATCATGAAATTTAAGCCGTTCGAAATTGCCGAAATTTGGGAATTGTGACAATACACTTGAAAATATCTCTAATTTCGTCAATTATAAAATCTGAAACTATTTGTTAAATTCTTGGCAGACTATGCTCCATACATTCGTGCAAAGAAATTTTGAAATTTAAGCTATTTGAAATTGTTGAAATTTGGGGATTTTGACAAAACCCTTGAAAATATCCCAAATTTCATTAATTATAATCTCTGAAACTATTTGCTAAATACTTGGCAGACTATGCTCGACACATCCGTGTAAAGAAGTTTTGAAATATAAGCTGTTTAAAATTGTCGAAATTTGGGAATTTTGACAAAATTCTTGAAAATATCCTTAATTTCGTGAATTATAAAACTCGAAACTATGTCACAAATTCATCGCGTCCTATGCCCTTTCCATTTCAGCAAAAACTTTGCCCATACGACTTGTAAATAAAAGTGTCATTTTTGATATTTTCGTACTTTAATTGTAAATATCTCGAAATAACGAAATTAGCAACAGAAACGGACATCGACACGTTACTCCGCGCATTCGACTCCATTGGGTGGCACTAACCGTCATGTCTAGTTTTGTGACACACACAGACACACAGACACACACACAGAAACACGAACAGACAATAGCGTCCGTATATAATATACTCGCCGTCGCCGCCCTGGGGGGCGGCGAAACAAGCTTAGAGTAAAAACTGGGTACCCGATGATGGTTGATTGGCATTGTATAGTGTGTCGTGCATTTGAGGAGTATATTCCATAGAGTGTCAGAATAGTAAGTTGAGAATTTCTTCAGGGAGTATCGCCGCAGTTACCTCGAGTTTTCAGAGAAAGTTTGTGCCATTGTTGGGCAATCGATGCCTGTAAGGCGCATTGGTGGGTACTGATCCATAAATGGATCAGGAATGTTCGCCGCAGGTTCACTTTGGAATAAAAAGGGGCTAAATGGGACGACGCCCTTTTCTTTTGGGTCACAAACGCGGACGGTCACGGTACCGTTGCTGTAGATTGCAGAACCGCACAGTGAACAGAATTGCCGCGTTTCGTCTTCGATTGAATGGGTGGCAAAAACATACGTTGCCGGACACATCCATGGAAAAGTATTGCCAAGTTTTAGCCATTTGAATTGAAATTGCCGAAATCTGCCATGTTTGAAAAAAAGACCTTGAAAATATCCCTTATTTTGTGAATTCCAAAATCTGAAACAGCTGTAAAATTACTTGACATAATACGCCCGATTCATCCACGCAAAGATATTTTGAATTTTACGTTGTTTGAAATTGTCAATATTTGGCAATTTTAAGAAAAACCTTGAAAATATCCCTAAATTCGTTAATTATAAAATATAGAACTATTTGCTAAATAGTTGGCAGACGGTGCCCGACACAACCATGCAAAGACATTCTGAAAATTAAGCTATCCGAAATTGTCGAAATTTGGGAATTTTAGCAATACCCTTGAAAATATACCTAATTTCGCTAATTAGAAAATCTGAAATCCGTGCAAAGAAGTTTTGAAATTTAAGCTGTTTGAATTTGTCGAAATTTGGGTATTTTGACAAAACCCTTGAAAATATCCCTAATTTCGTTGATTATAAAATCTAAAACTATTTGATAAATACTTGACAGACTATGCTCGATACATCCGTGCAAAGAAGTTTTCAAATTTGAGCTGTTTGAATTTGTCAGAATTTGGGAATTTTGACAAAACCCTTGAAAATATCCCTAATTTTGTTAATTATAAAACCTGAAACTATTTGATAAATACTTGGCAGACTATGCTCGACACATCCGTGAAAAGAAATTTTGAAATTTAAGCTGTTTGAAATTGTCGAAATTTGGGGATTTTGACAAAAACCTTGAAATATCCCTAATTTCGTTAATTATATTCGCTGAAACTATTTGCTAAATACTTGGCAGACTATGCTCGATACATCCGTGCAAAGAAGTTTTGAAATTTAAGCTGTTTGAAATTGTCGAAATTTGGGAATTTTGACAAAAACCTTGAAAATATCCCTAATTTCGTGAATTCCAAAATCCGAAACTATGTCACAAATTCATCGCGTCTTGTGCCCTTTCCATTTCAGCAAAAACTTTGCCGATACGACTTGTAAATAAAAGTGTCATTTTTGACATTTTGGTATTTTAATTGTAAATATCTCGAAATAGGGAAATTAGCAACAGAAACGGACAACGGCACGTTACTCAGCGCATTCGACTCCATTGGGTGGCACTAACCGTCGTGTCTAGTTTTGTGACACACACACACACACACACAGACACACACACACACACACACACACACACACACGAACGGACAATAGCGTCCGTATATATACTCGCCGCGCTGGGGCGCGGCGAAAAAACAAATGGTCAGTGAGTGGAGACTGAGAGCTACCCAACAATCTCGAGATCGTCTCTCTACGACGCAAGTTAAGCGAGTTAGAGCGATTTTAGCGTCAAAATGTCGAGAATGGCGTTTTCCGCAGTGCGTGTTTGCGCAATTGAACAAACTTGCAGCCGCATGAAAGAACACGTCGAGAGCTTTCACCTGACGTGTCGATTGCCGCTCTATGACGTAAGACGAGCGAGTTAGAGCCGTTTCGTGTGTAGTCAGGCCCGTTGACGGCCAAGCCCGGGACGCGTTTGGTACGCGATAGACTTCCCAACTACACGTATCGTACCCCAATAAGCTCTATCAAGTATAAGAACAGTCAAGAGACTCACGGATAGGCGCTGTTCCAAGCAGTAGTCCGAATGGGT
Organism: Linhomoeus sp. GSCO2_2; assembly: GCA_030248115.1. Classification (NCBI taxonomy): domain Eukaryota; kingdom Metazoa; phylum Nematoda; class Chromadorea; order Monhysterida; family Linhomoeidae; genus Linhomoeus; species Linhomoeus sp. GSCO2_2. The sequence goes on along the minus strand of JASAMZ010004503.1, from coordinate 15,433 downwards.
GTTTATTCTTGACCACAGCTAAGAATAAGCTACCAGGCTAACAAACGGCAGACTACTTATACTGAACTGCTGGAATCTTAGATATGCATGGCATCCCTAATGGTGCCATGCTTACACGCCCCATTCAATCAAATGAGCCGTGACGCCCATGCTTAGAACCTACGATCATATATCACTGATCACGATCACTAATTTCCTCGAACGCGTAGAACTGGGCGAACTTGAACGACCAGACGTCTTGATCGAACTTGAACGAACTGCTCGATCTTGGACGACCAGAAGACTTGATCGAACCGGACGATCTTGAACGACCGGAAGACCTGATCGACCTTGAACGAACCGCTTGACCGACCAGCTGACGAAACCTTAAACCTCACACGAGAAGTATTAGACACAAACACGACGCCCACTCTCAGTGATCAAAGAACAAGCGAATCGAACTCCGCCTATCACCTCGATACTGCCAAGCGTGCATCGCGCGACATCGCATTCTCAGCTCTCAAGCCTATCAGCTCAAAGTGCTTGTCACCTCGCTCTCTCCCCTCTTTCAAGAAGAAAGCGACTGTTCTCAGGACAGCCAAGCTAAGCATTCAAATACTCGCAAGCTCAAGTAAGCCTTCAAGCACCTCAAACGCTCGACCTTGTACCCAGGACAAGGGAGAAATACGTCCAATCTGTTCCCAGGACAGATGACGAAGCGCATGTACCCAGGACATAGGCGCTAACGCAAACACACTCTACCCCTACCGGCGACATGACTTAAGCGAATCAGAACACCCTATAAGAACCGTAATCGGACTCTGGAAACGCGCGAGTATCTGTTCCGAACTGGGACCAGTGAGAACATGGGTGTGGCGTTTGACAACGCCCCCAAAACTTGTTCCGCAACCTGTCCACGTTCTGATCCGACATCAACGGCTGCGTTCTCCAGTTCCAACTCGATGGGTTCTGACCCGAGGTCTGATTCCAGCTCCAACTCGGTCTGCGCTGCCAGGCGGGAAAATGGCGAGGACGATCCCTACAGTAGCCTCTATCGGACGAGCGCTCCCTCTGTCTCCTCCAATTCCTGGAACCCCGAACCCTAACTGGCTGACCAACGCTAGCCGACTCATTCGCGTCAAAGGATGAAGGCACAGTGGCAGACGGAAACACCTTCCCCTGGCTATTCGACAGCCCAATGCCAACTTTCTCCATCAGGTCGTTGCCTATCAAGATATCGACAGGAAGATTGAAGCTAACTGGCGCCGTCACTTCGAACGGAATCGCTTCGTTTTCACGCGAGCAATAAACACCCTTCAGCCTCACGGAACCCGTGCTCAAGAAAGTGGAGCCATCGATACCAGTCAACGGGAAGTTCTGATCCTGCGCGATCAAATCAGCGCTGCCATTCTGAAGCAAAGTTTCAACGACTCGAGGGCTGACAGTGGTTGTGGTTGCACCTGAATCCAGGACGGCAACCTGACTCTTCATTTGCCCATTCTTGAATCGGCGCTTCAAATCGGGCGCGACTTGCGGCAAATCGTCAAAGATGAAATCCGTCGCGGGAATCAGTTTCGACTTCTGGTTCTCCTGCTTCGAGAACTGGCACAACTCATATGACGACAAATCCCTAGCCGACATAGCGAACGCCTGTCCAGCCCATCCCTGAGGGAAACCGGCCTGTGTCATTGGCGGCGGTTGTGGATCGATTCTCTGCGAAGACGAAGCCTGCTCAGATGGAACCTGCGAGTGAGCGGCGAGCATTGGTGGCGGTTCATTCACCAAGCGTGACGACTGCAAATTCTGCGCACCAGCCTGCGGACGAGACTGCTGATTTGGAGGCCTCTGCGCCCTGATCGCATCTTGTTTGAAGCAACGTTCGTCCGAGTGACCAAGGAACGGCGTGTAACCCTTATCACGGCAGAAAGTGCACACCCGATTCTGGCATTCAGCCGCAACGTGTCCCTTCTGACGACAACGGAAACACTCGCGAGCGGACTCGGAACCACGATACAAAGGACGATTCCCGATCCTGTCATGACGCGCTTCTTCAGGAGGCGGCGGTTGAAACACTGGCCCTGCTGGCGCATTCTGCTGCGGTTGTCCAGAAGTCTGTTGCCGACCCCTTGGCACACGCTCAGAATTCGACTTAGTAGCCTGCTGCTCCATCTCACGCTCGCTCTCCTTCTTAGCAGCAGCGGCAAAGACACCATCGACCGTCCACTCGTTATCTTCAAGGAAGGCCTGATTCGCTGGAAGGAGCGACTGATGGACGACAAACGCCTGACAAGATTCGTAGCGAGCCTTATTCTTGGCATTTTCCCGATGGCACACCTGACCACAAGGACACACAAGAGCTTCTGTCTCTGGCACCACTATGGCACTTTCAGCGGTCCGGAACTCACGCTCCATGATCGAACGCCACTGGTACACCGACTGGTAGTTCTGCTGACGCTTGCCCCAAAGTGACGCCATCTTGACCGTTCTCGTTCGCTGCAGCTGTTCTCTCCGCTCAGCTTCACGCTCCTGCCGCTCCAGTACCAGCTGCAACATCTCCGTCTGGGCTGCCTGCTGCTGGCGCTGCAACTCCGCGAACATGGACACAATCTGAGGAGCCGGTTCCTGAGAAATCGACCTATCCGCCACGCGCTCAGAGGAAACACTATCCCTATCACTGTTCTCGAGATCGCCGTCCTCCAACCCCTGCGCCTGCCCGCTCTCGTCCAGATCCAGCTTCTGAGAAACCTCCTTCTCTTCCGGAACCTGCTGTCTCACCGCCAGAACCGAAGGATCCACCCAACCGTAATCGACATTCTCATCGACCAAAATCTCATCCGTCGTCCGTCTCCTAGCGAGGGACACCGGCTTCTTTCCTGACTGCTGACCATCCATTGTGATCAACACCCACACCCACAGGAAAGCGATTCCCACTAGCCGCCTATCGCCGATACTTCCACCCTTCAGCTCAAACGCCAACAGACCTTCCAACTACTACGTTTCCCAGGAACCGTTCCCGAACGGTACTAGCGTTCCCGGTCAACGCACCAGTTGTAGTCAGGCCCGTTGACGGCCAAGCCCGGGACGCGTTTGGTACGCGATAGACTTCCCAACTACACGTATCGTACCCCAATAAGCTCTATCAAGTATAAGAACAGTCAAGAGACTCACGGATAGGCGCTGTTCCAAGCAGTAGTCCGAATGGGTGTTTATTCTTGACCACAGCTAAGAATAAGCTACCAGGCTAACAAACGGCAGACTACTTATACTGAACTGCTGGAATCTTAGATATGCATGGCATCCCTAATGGTGCCATGCTTACACGTGTTTTGCACGTTACTGTAACGCGCGCAATTCAAACTTTTGAATCACGACTTGTCTTAGCGGAATGATCAGTGAGTCGAGACCTATCCGTAGAGCCCAAGATCGCCTCCCTATGACTTTCCAACAGCGAGATCCGGGAGCGTTCTGCAGTCCGCACGTACGTATGCACGCACGTCGAGCTCTCGTAGGGTGTCAGCCGCCTGAGAGGGGGGGGGGGGGGGGGGGGCGAAAAAATTATTCCACATACGTACTCTACGTCGTAGAGCGGCAATCGACACGTCAGGTGAAAGCTCTCGACGTGTTCTTTCATGCGGCTGCAAAAGTCTGTTCAACAAGCACTCACTGCGGAAAACGCCATTCTCGACATTTTGACGCTAAAATCGCTCTAACTCTCTCAACTTGCATCGTAGAGAGACGATCTCGAGCTTATTGGGTAGCTCTCGACTCACTGATCATTTGTTCTCTCATTGGTCGAAACTCAAAAATTTGAATTTCGCGAGTTACTGTAGCTCGAAGGTGCAAAAGCACGAAACGGCTCTAACTCGCTCGTCTTACGTCGTAGAGCGGCAATCGGCACGTCAGGTGAAAGCTCTCGGCGTGCTCTTTCAGCAGCAGCAATAAATTTGGTCAATAACTGGGGATTGGATTGGATCGCTGCGAGACCCATTTTGGCGCCAAATTTGAAAAATTCGCGAATTTTGGCCCTGGGTCAACTTTGACGGGCTGCTGTGCGGGCTAGGTAGCAGCTAGAGCGGCGAGACCGCTTTTGGTGCTCCTTCCCAGATGTCCTCTATCGAATGAGCCATGAACGGAGAAAATCGGCTGAAACACAAAAAAGTTATTTTCCCGCAACTTTTTCGACTCCGGGGTCGAAAAGTGCGATTTTCGCGTTTCGACGTCTGTAGCGCCCGAATGCGTTGCCGAATCGGTTCAAAACTGGTTTCAAACGATTCTACGTTGAAATCTGGTCCAGAAAAGTGTTTTTGGCAAATTTGCAGAGCTACAGTAACCCTGCCGCGTCCATTTGAATATTGGCTGTCTGGTCGACTTTCGCGATATTATACTCGATTTCGGGGTTTTCGGGGGCGCTGATTACGAATTTGGCATTCGTTTAGCGTTTAGATGATGCTTAAGCGTACCTATGACGAATTCGCATGCTACCATACCCCAAGTGCAGAATTTTGGTTCTGCGAGTCCATAGGAAGTTAGGGGTGTTGTATGTCGATTCTAGGGTATTCTGGGATGTAGATCACGAATTCGGCATTAGTTTTGCGATTGGGAGTGCCAGGAGGTCACAACAGGAGAGGAGTCACTATGCGTAGGAATTCAGATTTGTGGAGTATACGAGTATACTGCGTCCCCCGGACGACTTGCCTGGTTCCAAAACACTTTTCTGGACCAGATTGAAGCGTAGATTGGTTTGAAACCACGTTTGGAACGATTCGGCGACGCATTCGAGCGCTCCAGGCGCCGAAACGCGAAAATCGCAATTTTCGACCCCGGAGTCGAAAAAGTCGCAGTGTAAGAAAGTTTTTTTGTGTTTCGCCCGATTTTCTCCGTTCATGGCTCATTCGATAGAGGACATCTGGGAAGGAGCACCAAGAGTGGTCTCGCCGCTCTAGCTGCTACCTAGCTCGCACAGCAGCCAGTCAAAGTTGACCCGGGGCCGAAATTCGCGAATTTTTCAAATTTGGCGCCAAAATTGGTCCCGCAGCGATCCAATTCTTTTTTTGCCAACTCGGCACTATCGAGTACTACAACATATCAAAAGATAGTATATACCATTATATGCAACTTTTTCGAGTTCTACCTTGTAGTATGCCTTTTTCAGTACTTTGAAAATTTAAATTTTTGAATTTCCCGCCAACGGGGTCCCGGAGCGTGACCCTGTTTGTCGTGCAGTTGCCCACCTACTAGGCCTACCCAACGCAAAAGACCGTTCGCAAATCGGCCGCTGCACGCGCGAACGCCGTTGACTGTAATTTTCTGCGTTTCGCGCACAATCGCTTTATACTCCACACTTTTTTGTGGAGTATAACAAGCTTCGGTATTAAAAAGTTGAGTTTGTATTCTGACTGACATTGCATAGAGTTGCGTTCTTTCTGCAGAGAGTGCGAGAGCTCATCGCCCGTATTGCTCCGCTTCACGAGCTCCCCCTTCGCAAGAGGGTATTGCTTAGCAATATTGATATCGCCCGGGATTTGGTTTTTAGAGCAAGAAAATCCCTCTTTCGAGCAACGCGTTTAAAAAAGTGACAAAAACTTGTCAAAGTTTTGACAAACATATGACAGAGCACAAAAGAACGCACTATGAGCAATCAAGCCGTGTCGTAGTTCTGTCCATGGAGCAAAACGAAGTTTATTTTTCTTGGCGCGTGTTGTGCGTAGCGAGCCTTGGAATGACGTGCCGAGTGTCGCTCTAATCGCGACATGACCAATTCAGAAAGTTCCAGAGCAAAACTAAAACTACTGTTTCTGTGATGCGTGTTTTAGTCGATTACAAAATGTTTGCTGACACATGAAAGAGCACGCCGAGAGCTTAAAATTGACGTGTCGATTGCCGCTCTATGACGTAACACGAGCAAGTTAGAACCGTTTTGTGCTTTTGCACCTTCGGGTTACTGTAACTCACGAAATTCGAATTTTCAAGTTTCGCAAATAATCCGTGAGTCATGAGCTATCCACTGAGCTCGAGATCGTCTCTCTACGACGCAAATTGAGCGAGTTATAGCGATTCTAGTGTTCGAATCTCGAGAATGGCGTTTCCCGTGGTGCGTGTTTGCGTAATGTTAAAAATTGTTGCTGCCGCATGAAAGAACACGTCGAGAGCTTTCACCTGACGTGTCGATCGCCGCTCTACGACGTAAGACAAGCGAGTTAGAGCCGTTTTGCGTTTTCGCACCTTTGGGTTACTGTAACTCGCGAAATTCGAACTTTGAGTTTCGACCAATGGGAGGACAAATGATCAATGAGTCGAGAGCTATCCAAGGTGCTCAAGATCACCTCTCTACGACGCAAGACAGACGAGTTAGAGCCGTTTTGCGTTTTAAACCTTCGGGTTACTGTAACTCGCGAAATTCAAATTTTTGAGTTTCGACCAATGGGCGGACAAATGATCAGCGAGTCGAGAGCTATCCACTGACCTCGACATTGTCTCTCTACGACGCAAGTTGAGCGAGTTAGAACGATTTTAGCGTCAAAATGTCGAGAATGGCGTTTTCGGCGGTGCGTGTTTGCGTAATTAAGAAAATTGTTAATGCCAAATGAAAGAGCACGTCGAGACCTTTTAGTTGACCTATCGCACGCCGCTCTACGCCGTAAGACGAGCGAGTTAGAGCCCTTTTCCGTTTTGACATTCGGGTTACTGTAACTCGCGCAATTCAAACTTTTGAATTTCGAAACCTCTTAGCTGAATGATCAGTGAGTCGAGACCTATCCGTAGAGCCCAAAATCTCCTCTCTACGACTTCCCAACGCCGAGATCCGAGAGCGTAACAGACGAACGCACGGACGGACGCACGGACGGACGCACGCACGCACGCACGCCGAGCTCTCCTAGGGTGTCGCCCGGCTGAGGCCGGGCGAAAAAACTCACCAACTATCATCGAAAACAAACCGCACAGTAAAGAACTAGTGCCTTTAGCCCATAGGTGATACTGTATATCTATAGCTGAACACCTATGGAAACAGAGCCATTTGTATCGACCCATGGAAATCAGCCACTGCTCACAACATGTATTGGCCTATGGTTCACAGCCAATGCTCACAACAGTCCATAGGAGATTCTGATAGATCTAAAGTCATTTGACACTGTGCCTCTGTCAGTGCCTGCTTTTAGGGTTGCACCAGCTCCCATGCCTCAGAATACACTGAAGTTAACACATGGATGCTTGCATTTAGCCTATAGGAGATTTCAGATAGATCTAATGTCTTCTGACACTGTGCCCCTGCCAGTGCCTGCATTTACCATTGTGCCCGCTCCCGTGCCTTTGATTACACTGAACTTTGCATATAGGTGTTTGTGTTTGGCCCATAAGAGGTTTCAGATAGATCAAAAGTCTCTTGACACTGCGCCCTTGCCAGTGCCTGCATTTATCATCAAACCTGTTCCTGTGCCTCTGAATACACGTCAGTCTCACAGAGACACTTTAGTAGCGATTGGTGACACGACAGTGCGAAATTTCCGCGAAAATGACCAGTAGGCACTCTTTAGTGCTCAGAATGTACTGTGCAGTTGATATTTTTGTGAATTTTGTGGAATTTAGTAATTTGCAAAAGTTTTAAAATAGGAGGGGATTCCTTCCAGCCCACGATGGTCAGTTTAAGCTATAGATCTCCAGGATCCGTCAGCTGTGTCAAGAGAAAATGGCCGGACAAACAGACAGACAGACAGACTCTATGCCGCTTAGTATATAGGATGGGAAACGACAAACTTTTGAATTTCGACCCAAAATCGATTTTTCAAATGAACGAAAATTCTCGGCCCTACAGAATTGGTGGAAAGACAAATGCATGGGGGGAAAGTGTAAAACACGACAACTACAGATCCAATCCTACGCCTATGCCACAGCGCTGTGCCGGCTTTGCTGCGTAGGTAGTTGTTCAAGCATGTTCGGTACAGCGAGCGTACTCCGTCGCACTGCTAGATTCGTGAACCACTTGGTGGTTAAAATGTTCGTCACGTTCAGAGATGGGGTGGCCCTGAAGAGGGCCGTTGGGTTGGGGGGGGGGGGGGGGTGTCTTCAGCCGGCGCTCTTCAGCAGCTTAGGCGCGCTCTCCGCGGATGCGGCGGGCCAGCTGGATGTCCTTGGGCATGATGGTGACCCTCTTGGCGTGGATGGCGCACAGGTTGGTGTCCTCGAACAGGCCCACGAGGTAGGCCTCCGAAGCCTCCTGCAGCGCCAGCACGGCCGACGACTGGAAGCGCAGGTCGGTCTTGAAGTCCTGCGCGATCTCGCGGACCAGTCGCTGGAAGGGCAGCTTGCGGATCAGCAGCTCGGTGGATTTCTGGTAGCGGCGGATCTCGCGAAGGGCCACGGTGCCGGGTCGGTAGCGGTGGGGCTTCTTCACTCCGCCGGTGGCAGGGGCGGACTTGCGAGCGGCCTTGGTGGCCAGCTGCTTGCGAGGTGCCTTGCCTCCCGTCGACTTCCTCGCCGTCTGCTTGGTTCGGGCCATTTCTGCACGATCTTCAGAGTTCTGATAGATTTGTAGGACAAATACGACAGCAATGGAGAGTTATTTGACGAATGCAATTCGCCTCCTTTTGTAGCCTCCATGCGATGAATCGCCAACGCTGATTGGCTGTTGACGCGTAGGAGCGACGCGCGCCGATTGGCTCCCGCCAAAAACGAGCCACGCTGGCAGACCGCCAAGGGATAGCGCGCCGAAAAAGCGACACCTGCCGGGAAGAAGTGTGCAGTTTTGGCGCTCAAGCAATTTAGAACTGTCGACTCGGCCTGCCTCGACGAGACGGTACATACAGCACTGAACGAGCACTCCACTCACGAGGACGAGGCGTGTTTATGGGAACAACCACCGCCATTTCGAATTGCAGTTGCAGCAGAGAATAGGAAGTCCGGAAATTCGTTAGCACCGTGTCAACGTCAATAGTCAGCTTCTGCTCTGTTGCTGTATCGACTTTGTTTCCAAGCACTTCCAGTGCAGGCAAGTTGTGCATTGCAAAGTGCATAACGAGTTTATTCAAGCGGCCGAGTTTATTCGGTTGTGCTACTGGAGGTCGGATTTGCGCGTCATGAAACTGAATAACTGCATTGACCACACCACGGCGGTCAGCACTTCTTCGTATGTTCAAAATATCGCCTAACATTGGAAAGAATTGACCGAAAGATCGTCACAATCTGATATTAGCGTAACGCAAAACGAAGTGCTTCAAGCCACTAATTCTATGCCAAACGTGTCTGTCGTTCAGTGGGCAGGTTGAAACCTTCATTTCATGCTTACGGAACGTATGTTCCAAGTTCGAATACGTCACGTTCGGAAAGGGGGTGGCCCTGAAGAGGGCCGTTGGGTTGGGGGGGGGGGGGGTGTTTCGGCCTCGAGCAGCTGGTCTACTTGCTGCTGGTGTACTTGGTGACCGCCTTGGTGCCCTCTGAGACGGCGTGCTTGGCCAGCTCTCCGGGCAGCAGCAGGCGGACGGCCGTCTGGATCTCGCGGCTGGTGATGGTCGACCGCTTGTTGTAGTGGGCCAGGCGGGAGCTCTCCGCGGCGATCCGCTCGAAGATGTCGTTCACGAACGAATTCATGATCGACATGGCCTTGGAGCTGATCCCGGTGTCGGGGTGGACCTGCTTCATGACTTTGTAGATGTAGCTGGAGTAGCTCTGCTTGGCCTTCTTCCTCCGCTTCTTGTCGCCGCTCTTCGCGACCTTCTTCTGCGACTTGCCGGCTTTCTTGGCGCCCTTGCCGCTGGGTTTGGGAGGCATGGTCTTCCGTCGATCGATTTCGGTAAGACTTCAGACGAGAGAAAGAGATTGGAAGAGTGGCGTTGTTCAACATCGCCCTGTGCTTTGTGGGGTCCTTTGGGTAAAAGAGACGAAAAAGCTGGGCGCCTATAGAGTGCACGCCACCTGTGCACATCCCATAGACACCAGCGTTGTCGTCGTAGCCGCCCGATCTGCGCGCTCGCGCCAAAATCAGCGCGCGCTGGCCAGCAGCCAGAAGGAAGTTTACCGAGGAGAGACGCCGGTCGCCGTTCAAATTTTGAATGCCGTAGTGTGAGGTGTACATAAAATAACATATAGGCCCAGTTGTGGTGTAATACGGGGGGGGGGGGGGGGGGGGGGTGGGGCGACTCATTCCTCAACCGATCTAACAACTCGGTATCAGCTCGGCGCTTCATTGCACTGCATCACATCGTAGTCGTCGGAATTCATCGCCATGCGAAACTACTTTTGACGAATGACGAACATGCTTATTACTTGCAGATGTTCACGTTCAGATGTTGTTGTTTACTGGTATCGGATTTGAGCTACTGCCGGGCTTGCTGCAGACGCACACGATTGGAAGAGTGATGAAGAAAATCCCCGTGTCGCAAACGAGACTAAGGAACGTTGGATGATCGATCGCCAGCCGCACTTCACTCCCTCCGCTGAACGCTGCACTGCAATGCCGCCGTCTTGAACTGAAGTGCAATACACACTTTTGTACAGTGTAGCTAAGATCGTTTCTGGTGTGTTTGTAAGCTGTAACGCTCACAAAAATAACCCCAACAGGCCCTACTCCATGACGCAGACGTTAGGTCAAGTTCGTCGACTTAGCAGTCCACTTCAGATATGCAACGCGTATGAGCCCATTCGAAAGGCGCCGACGTGGCTGTCTCCCTTAGTCTTGGTCGTGAACTGACGCCGGCCGGCCGCTCGAGACGAGGCCCACGATGGAATAGTAGGCGTCGAAGTCGTCGCAACTGTCGCTGTCGTCGTTGTCGCCGCCGCTGCCGCCGCCGTCGTCGCCGCCGCCGCCGCTTTCGTCGTCGTCGTCGTCGTCGTCGTCGTCGTCGTCGTCGTCGTCGTCGTCGTCGTCGTCGTCGTCGTCGTCGTCGTCGTCGTCGTCGTCGTCGTCGTCGTCGTCGTCGTCGTCGTCGTCGTCGTCGTCGTCGTCGGCGTCGTCGTCGTCGTCGTCGGCGTCGTCGTCGTCGTCGCCGTCGTCGGCGTCGTCGTCGTCGTCGTCGGCGTCGTCGTCGTCGTCGTCGTCGTCGTCGTCGTCGTCGTCGTCGTCGTCGTCGTGAATCATGAGAACGCTTTGATGATCTGTCAGTCTGTTATGGTCTTCGTCCAGTCGCTCGTCTTGGTGTTTTCAGCAGTGTCACACTGCCTAACAGAAGGACGAACGGATCCGAAAACTGCTTCCTTTGGGAAGCGCCCAATCGGCCTGTTTGCGTGCTGAAAGCGTTTACGCCCAAGAGCGAAGTTTTGCTTTCACTGTGAGTGGCATGGTCGTCTAGCCTTGCCTCGGTCGCACCGAATTAGTGAACGATTCAAACAAACTCGCTGCGTAGAAGACAGATGCTAGCAGAGCTGGTTTGATTGGCGTCTTGTTCTTTCCACTGCCTTCGGTGACCCCTCCTACCCACACCCTCCAGCGGCGGAGTTCGTCTGAGCGCCAACGAAAGTGGCTGCTGCAGTGAGGAGAAGTTTCTGCCGACCGTTGTGAATATCACCGTCGCCATGATCTTCACAGGTGGGCAACCGTGAGCTTCTACATACACGCCTACTTTGTAATGCGCTAGCAGCAATTACGGTAGCCGAGAGTTGTCATTCTCGTGCGCGATACTATTATCATAATACAATGGCCGTCGGCGCAGACCGTCACCGGAAGACGTCGCTGCTGAACCTGTCGCTGGCCGTCAGCGAGTCGTTCCGGCGCCGTCGAGCGCAGGCGTTGCTGGCCTTCGCCGGCGGCGGCGCTTCGACCGCCAGCGACTCTGCCGACATCGTCGACGACAGCCTCTTTCGAAAGCTGTCCGCCTTCAGTGAGTCGTCGACTGCGACGGTTCTTCGGTGTCGTACAGCAGCTGGACGCACCGCGCACTGCCTGCCGACGTCAGAGTGGCACTCGCACTGTCGCAACTGAAGTGCACCGCATGAGAACGTGAACAGACTTGTGTGGTCACCCGCCTTCGCTTCGTTTCGATCTAATAAGATGTTTGGACGCCACAAGTCGAGCGCGAACGGCTCCTCCCTCTCAGCAGTTTCCGTTCACCTTATTAGCTCGAAATTGGATCGAATGCGCGGTCATCTGTTTTGTAATTCGCCGCCAGCCGTCATCCCTCTCTGCCACTCGAGTTTTCACGAAGCAATCCGCCATCTACCAAATTAGCGTCTGTGTTTTCCTCCCCTTTGCCACCGCTGCCATTATATAAGGCGAGACGTCGTGCCGCACTTCTGTACGTTCTTAAATATTTCTCCACTTCCCCGTTGGCGAACCATGGCGTTATTCGGCGCCCGAAGGCGCTGCCATTCGGCTATGCCCCAAAGTCGTCCTCGGCCGTCCATCTACACCGTGCCGGAAGACAAACTTCCACCCGCTGGTCGACCGTACGAGGTCCTACAACTGAGCGCCGCGTCCTTGGCAAGGATGGCCGGATACGCGGCTTCCACTCTGGATCGGCACCCTTCGGGAGGCGTCGTGACGGCCTTGGCGCCTGTTTCGCACAGCCATTGTTGTAACTTGCAGCCGATAATCGCGTCGATCTCGAGAATATCGTAGTTTCGCCCCTTTGATAGCAAATTTGGCACTGATATGCTGCAAGCGAAACTTCCATTAAAACTCTCGGTTGTGCGGAAGCGGGCTTCCGGTGTGCTCGCCTTCCCTTCGTCGTGTCCTGCTGCGCTTCGAGACGCTGAAGGAGGACTGCTACCGGCAGTTCGAACTCGCACAAGGTCGGTTCTGTGTTCGACTCAATCTGCTGCCTTGTCCGGAGTTCCATGCAGCAGCGGCTAACTGACTATTGGGTAGCCTCGCGCCCACAAAGCATGTCGTCAGCTCTTGTTTAAATAATTGATTCGGCTTGCTCCACCACTTTTCGGCGCTACAGCGTCAGAGCTGCTATGAAGATGTGTGTGTGGGTCGCCTTCCCGCGGGCCGATCTAAAAGCTTTCTTCCCGCTCAATTTGATAGTCTTGACATTTTGTCTTCGCGATGGCGGGGCGTTTCGTTCCTCCACTTGTCGTCGCTTGTTGCCGCGGCGCCGCTCCCCCATCGCGTGACGGCCAGAGGCGAAAGGGTGGAAGCGTATCCCGTGTCGTCTCTTCCTTCCCAAAGTCGGTACTATGTACCATACACTGTACTTCCGTCCGGGCCAAACCACTGAGGGTGCAGTAGTATAGTAGGGTCGGATCGATTTGAAGAGCGATGCTGTCCAACTACGCCAACTTCAACGACCTGGTCTACCTCTTTTTCCACGACTGCGACGAGCACCGCGGGAGGCGCTGCTCGCGCGCCGTCGGCCGCGCCGGCAGCAGCGGCGGCGGCCTCTGGAGTCGAAGCCGGAGTCCGCCGAGCGAGCGGACCCCGTTGGCGGGCGGTGAGTTGACAGAGACGCGCGCGCGCGCGTTCCTTTGGATGACACGCCGTATCGACTATCGATTGCGCAAATTCGGCGGTCTGTCGCTGTCACAACAAAGCCCGCCAAACAAGGCTGTGGCTGTCCGGGGTCAGTCAAGCCACTCGGGGTTCCGCTGGGGAACTACTGGCCGGGACAGCTGTACACGGCGCCACAAGCAGCGCAATTTATATGCGCTCGTCGGCTAATAAAACCTCGCCTCTTGTCGTCGTCGTCGCCTCGTTCAAAGGCCCCTCTTCTTTGCACTCTGATGTTCGCTAGAGTGGATTTCGATGGGCGCGACCACCATATGTGGTTTGGCGGGCGATGGCGCCGCCGCCACCGGTGTGTGTAGACTCCTCCGTCCCCTCGGGACGATTCGACGGAGGATTCGCGGCCGGCGGCAAGTGAGAGGGGGGACAAGCTGGATTTCGATTAGATTCGACATGTATGACCGGGCTCATGCGGTCTGCTGCGCCCTCCCCTCCTCCCGCTTCCTCCTCTCCCTCTTCCCGCAAGGATTGTGATTTGTGCCGCGGCGACGTATAATGGCGTGCCGTAGCTCTTCTACCAGTGGCGGCTGGCCATTAAAGAACGGCCACGGAGAAAACGAAACAACCCCTTTCGGAAGCGATTCCTCTTGTCCTCCCCGATTGTCGGCCGCCGAGCAGCTACTGGGCCGAAGCGACACTTCATCAATGTCCGCGGCAGCGCCTGAAGGCGCACTCGGGCGACGGCCATGTTCAGAGATGCAACTTGTTGCCGAGGGTTGAAGATGGGATATGAAGAGACAGAGAAGTGCGGAAAATAGAGCCAAGAAGTCATGATCTACTCGACCGCCTTCCGGAGCGACACCTACACGGCGGCCAGTGGGCTCTTCAGCACCTTCGGCCTCATTCGGGAGACGACGCAGACCGGACTGACCCGTAATGTTTCGGACTTGGCGCGCCAGGCGGCAGAGCCCTTTGGCGCCGACAGAGACGATGAGCTTGCTTGAAACAGGCGGGCCGTCGGCCGCCTCGCGCAGCGAGCAGCGACGCCTGTCGGCGGCCGTTGCCCGGCTGCGACCGCAGCAGCAGCCGGCCGAGGAAGACGAGCCGACGACGACCATCGCCTCGACCACGACGACGACGCAGCTGCTGCTGCCCAGCAGCGCCATCGTCTCGCCGATCTCGCCGCAGCACGCCACAGCCCCACTAGAAAGCGTTCAGGAGAGGTACATAAGCATGAGGAACGAGCCACGGTCTGTCAGTTTTCCAATTTCCATTTGTGGTGCTGTGTCTCCACGATCAAATGGCTTGCGCCTTTATAGTTCTCCTGGTCTGACAGTCTTCAAGGGTCTGAGCGTTCGGAGCACTTTGCGCTAGCGTCTCATTGATCCGCGCTGTATTGAACGATGGACGACTGCTTGTCTGTAGCCACCTTCCCCTTGGCGAGCGCGACGATTTCTGAGCAGCTAAGCAGCGCGGAGACCACATGGAGGTAATTGTCCAGCATCCGTGCCGGCGCCGCTTCCACTCTTCAGGCGACAGAAGTCGCAGAATTGAACATCGAGGCAACGGCAGCAAGTCTTCCCAAGCAGTAGGCACTGGAAAACGAGAGAGCTCGGCGCATAATAATAAAGTGGTGGATTACGGTTGGCCAAATGGCCCCACTCAAAATTGGCCAAAGTCAACCGTAGCAGCGGCCGCACTGGCACAGAGAACGCGGATCTAGTCCAAACGGAAACGGGAAACGATCGATTGCGAAAATGTTCGGCTGGATCGATACGGTCAACGACCGGGAGAAGCAGCAGGAGCTGCTGCTGACGCTGTTCGGCGCCAGCGGTGCCGACGGCGCCAAGGGTTACCGGCAGGATCACCGGCACCTCGTCGGCTTTGGGCGCCGGGAGCACCCCTTCCCTGCACGGAAGCCCCATGCGAAATCCCCACGCCGGGCACGATCACTGCACTTGTGATTATGCACCATTTCACGAAAATAAACCATGCCACGGGCATGGTTCCTGTCTC
Organism: Linhomoeus sp. GSCO2_2; assembly: GCA_030248115.1. Classification (NCBI taxonomy): domain Eukaryota; kingdom Metazoa; phylum Nematoda; class Chromadorea; order Monhysterida; family Linhomoeidae; genus Linhomoeus; species Linhomoeus sp. GSCO2_2. Next base: position 66 of record JASAMZ010004503.1, on the reverse strand, counting down.
GTCGTCGCGGCTGGCACCGTTGTCAGCAAATGTACCTGTTCTATACTGTAGCTACAGTAACCCATT
>JASAMZ010004501.1:0-12732 GCA_030248115.1 Linhomoeus sp. GSCO2_2 | reverse complement strand
TCGCCAAGGTATATTCATGAAAAAGCGCCGGAAGGGGCAGAAAGATGAATATGTTCCAGGTGTGAAGCATGTACAAGTATTATAAGATATTCCACGGGCGCAAATGCGGCGCGAAGCGCCGCCCACCAATTTGTAAGAGAAATATTAGTAAGTACCGGCATTAATTGAGGGAAAGTATTTTCGACTAACTTTATCCACACAAAACTGCGCAAAGGTCACAACGACACGCTAAGATGTGCCGGATACGTTGCCGTGTGTCGCTGTCCGTGGTTTGGCCTAATAATTTTGGTCGAAACGCTTTCCCTCGAATTAATGCCTGTACCTACTAATATTGACAAATTCGTGGGCGGCGCGATATGCTGGATTTGTTACTAGTGGAATACCGTTTAAGTATCTGCTTTTACATGCTTCACACCAGGAACATATTCATCTTTTTGCCTTCAGGCACTTCCACTAAAAATATCAATTTAAAAACAACTTTTTTTAATACTTGGCAGACAATGTCCGAAACATCCATGCAACATTTTAAAATTTATGCTACTTAAAATTGTTGGAATTTGGGAATTTTGATAAAACCATTGAAATCCCTAATTTCGTTCATTATAAAATCTAAAATTGTTTGGTAGTACTTGGCGGACTATGCCCGATACATGCATGAAAAGAAATCTTTAATTTAACGCCATTTGAGACTGTCGAAATTTGGAAATTTTGACAAAACCGTTGATAACATCCCTAATTGCGTGAATTATATATTACGAAACAATGTCACGAATTTATTGCGTGCTATGCTCTTTCCATTACGGCAGAAATTTTGCCGATGCAGTTTGTAAATAAAGGTGTCATTTTCGACATTTTCATATTTTTTTGTTAACTCGCTATTCCGAATTAGCAACAGAAACGGACATCGCCATTCGCCACGTTACTCAGGGCGATCGACTCCACTGGGTGAGACTAACCGTCATGCTTCTTACCTACCGGGTTTTTCCGTAAATAAGCCCCTCCAAGAATAAGACCCATGGGGCTTATTTTAAGTTTTCTTTCCGAAAATAAGCCCCAGGGGCTTATTTTCGGGGACTAACTTAGCAGCACAAGTCCCTCAATTTACATAGAAAATGACGAATGTTGTACTCAAAATACACGAATTATACTACGATTTCTACTGTTTTCGATACGAATCATAATTCTTGCATTTTGTGACATGTATATTGCCAAAATGGAAGTGTAGTGCCCCAAATAATGACTCTGCCATTGAAACACCACACGCAAGGGGTAGATTTGTCTATGGTAAGAATTGGAACTTTCCGATAATTGGCCCCGGGGCTTATTTTCGGGTGAAACATGAGGTCGGGACAAGTGCCAATTCCGAATATAAGCCCCGGGGCTTATTTACGGAACCAGGCAAGTCGTCCGGGGGACGCAGTATACTCCACAAATTTGAACTCCTACGCACGGTGACTCCTCTCCTGTTGTGGCCTCCTGACACTCCCAATCACAAAACTAATGCCGAATTCGTGATCTACATCCCAGAATACCCCGGAATCGACATACAACACCCCTAACTTCCTATGGACTCGCAGAACCAAAATTCTGCACTTGGGGTACGGTAGCATGCGAATTCGTCATAGGCATGGTTAAACATCATCTAAACGCTAAACGAATGCCAAATTTGTAATCAGCGCCCCCGAAAACCCCGAAATCGAGTATAATGTCCCGAAAGTCGACCCGACACCCAATATTCAAATGGACGCGGCAGGGTTACTGTAGTTCTGCAAATTTGCCAAAAACACTTTTCTGGACCAGATTTCAACGTAGAATCGTTTACAACTACTTTTGAACCGATTCGGCAACGCATTCAAGCGCTACAGACGCTGAAACGCGAAAAGCGCAATTTTTGACCCCGGAGTCAAAAAAGTTCCACCAAGATAACTTTTTTGTGTCTCAACCGATTTTCTCCGTTCATGGCTCATTCGATAGAGGACATCTGGGAAGGAGCACCAAGACTGGTCTCGCCGCTCTAGCTGCTACCTAGCTCGCACAGTAGCCCGTCAAAGTCGACAAGGGGCCAAAAATCGCGAATTTTTCAAATTTGGCGCCAAAATGGGTCCCGCTGCGATCCAATTCTTTTCTTGCGTGTTCGGCACTATCGAGTACTACAACATATCAAAAGATAGTGTATACCATTATATGCAACTTTTTCGAGTTCTACCTTGTTTAACCCATTTTTCAGTATTTTGCAAATTTAAATTTTTGAATTTCCCGCCAACGGGGTTCCGGAGCGTGACCCCGTTTGGTGTCCACCCTGCCCACTTACTCGGCCTACCCAACGCAAAAGACCGTTTGCAAATCGGCCGCTGCACGCGCGAACGCCGTTGACTGTAATTTTCTGCGTTTCGCGCACAAACGCTATATAGACTCAACACTTTTTGTGGAGTATAACAAGCTGTTTTAAAAAAGTTGAGTTGTTTTATTAATACAGAGTGGTTTGTGAGTGTTTTAAAGTGGAAGAGTAAAAGAGTGGATACTTTTGTAAAGTATTTCGAAGCCTTTCCGATATGACGCGCGCCCGCCCGGAGTCCACTATTCATGCGCTACTTCTGACACGCTCCTTTCTGAGAGGTTCTTGCAGGGCAACATTGGGATCGCCCGGGATTAATTTTTTTAGCAGACAAAGTTGTTCGTAAGACAAGGGTTTAAAAAAACAAAAGTATTTCTTTAGGAATGACCGTTCAACAACTGCCTCCACGTAAGCTTTCAAACGGTCGAACGAATGCCGCTCTACAACGTAAGACGACCGAGTTAGGGCCCATTTGCTGTTTGAACCTTTGGGTTACTGTAGCTCGCGATATTCAAACTTTTGAGTTTCGACCAATAGAAGAACAAATGATCAGTGAGTCAAGAGCTATCCAGCAACTCAAGATCGTCTCTCTACGACGCACGCTGAGCGAGTTAGAGCAATTTCTATGCTAAAACGCAAGGTCGCTTTTCGTGGTGCGTGTTTGCGTAATTAACAAATTTTTTACGCCAAGTGAAAGAGCACGTCGAGACCTTTTAGTTGACCTATCGCACGCCGTTCTACGACGTAAGACGAGCGTGTTAGAGCCGTTTTGCGTTTTGAACCCTCGGGTTACTGAAGCGCGCGCAATTCAAACTTTTGAATTTCGAGTTCTCTTAACGGAATTATCAGTGTGCCGGAACCTATTCAACGAACTCAAGATCGTCTCTCTATGACGGAAGACGAGCGAGTTAGACAAATTTCGCGTTTTAAACCTTTGGGTTACTGTAGCTCCCGAAATTCAAACTTTTGAGTTTCGACCAATAGAAGAACAAATGATCAGTGGGTCAAGAGTTATCCAACCAACCCAAGATCGTGTCCCTACGACGCACGCTGAGCGAGTTAGAGCGATTTTTGCCTTAGAAACGCGAGAATGTCGCTTTTCGTGTTGCGTGTTTGCGTAATTAAGAAAATTTGTAATGCCAAACGAAAGAGCACGTCGAGACCTTTTAGTTGACCTATCGCGCGCCGCTCTACGACGTAAGTCGAGCGAGTAATAGCCGTTTTTAGTTTGAACCTTCGGGTTAGTGTAGCGCGCGCAATTCAAACTTTTGAATTTCGAAGTCTCTTAGCGACATTACCAGTAAGTCGAGAGCTATCCATAAAGCCCAAGATCGCCTTCCTACGACTTACCAACGCCGAGATATGAGAGCGTTCCGAACGAACGGACGGACGGACGCACGCACGATAAGCTCTCGTAGGGGTTCGCCCGGCTGAGGCCGGGCGAAAAAACCCGGTAGTTAGACCGACCGCACACACAGACAGACACACAACAGACTATAGCGTCCGTGTATATGTGTGTTGCAGTCAATACCCGTCTTCAGACGATCGAAGTCTAAACGGCCATCGACTGATGCGTCAGCCAATCCCCGTCTTCTTGTGGAAAAGACGGCCATCGCCTGATGGACCAGTCAATAGCAGTCAATGGAAGTCGTCGAAAACGCAAGCAGAGAAGGAGCACAAACGGCCTATAGCGGCAATGCACACGGGTGAATGTTTACCCCACTTACAATTTGCACTAAAGCTCTGCCGGCGTCACGCCTGGCGGGTCTCAACTGAGGCTTAGCGCGACCACCAACTTCAGGGCGCGCTCAGCGCGCCCTGAAGTCGGTCACCGGTCGCGTTAAGCCAACGTTCGACCCGCCAGACTGCGACGCCGACTAACTTGTGATCCGTCCCTGGGCGCTGGACGAGCCAAAGCATAGCCTGGTAAGGAAGGAATATACTGTGTCCTACTCCGAACCTAATTCAGAGGAAAAGACGGCCATCGTCTGTTACATAGACTCGCAGTTGATCTAATGGCGCTTCGGCACGATTGTGCCTGCCTGTCAAGCGAGGCTACAGTGCTTTAGCACTGCTCCGCCGTGTTAGGTAAATACAGGCACAGACCAGACGTTGTCTAGAGTTAGACGGGCGTGTAGTGAAGCACAATCGCTATTTGTCGCTCCGAGGCCGTTTCGTAAGGGCCGTCTGCTGTTGTAGTGTTACGGAACGTTTACGACTTCGACAGGCGGCGCGAAAGCTTCGTCAGCCTTACGAGTCGCGAAAATTCACTATTGTGTATTGTTCGCGTTGGAATTCACGGAATAACACCGAATAATGGCTTCAAAAACCGAAGTTGCCACCCCTTTGAACGAGGCGCGCGCCTCTTTTGCCGTCAACTTGCTGCGCCAAGTCTCAAAACCGAATGAAAATGCATTTATGTCACCAATGTCGATTTCCCTCGCTTTGGGCATGGTCTACGCGGGCGCGGGTGGCAAAACGGCCGAGCAAATCAACCAAGTCCTGTTTGGAGGTGAGGAAATCAATGATTAATCGATACAGCTGGCATTTTAGGCAGTGAGTGTGATTGTAAACTCAAGGCACCGATGCGAAAGAGGTCCACGAGAGCTTCAAGAAACTTGTGACTGAGCTAAACAAACCCAAGACTGGCTACCAGCTCGACACGGCCAACCGTCTCTATGGGCAGAAAGACTACCCCCTGCAGGCTGACTTCACCAAGATGCTAACGGAACACTATCAGTCGGAGTTCAAGGTTGTGGTGGTCGTATATTGAGATAAAACGACAACAATACAGACGCTGTGGTGTGACATTGACCATGTAGTGCAAAATGATTTCTGACCTGCTTCATAATACTCCAACTTCTCCTCAGTCCGTGGACTTCTCCATGAACACTGCTGTGGCTGCGGAGATCAACAAATGGGTGGAGGAGCAGACCCGGAACCGGATCAAGGACCTGATCTCCCCTGATGCCCTGGACGAGATGACCAAGCTCATCTTGGTCAACGCCATCTACTTCAAGGGAGACTGGAAGGACAAGTTCAATGAGCAGTTCACCAAGAAGGAAAAGTTCTATGTCACTCCGGAGAAGACTGTGGAGGTGGGAGTCATGTGTGAGTTTTAGTGAGAAAGTTGGCAAGAGAATTGGTGTAACTTGTCCCTTTGTGGCTAGCTGGTCCTGGTGGGAGGTATTGAAATGAGCTGGTGAAGGAAGCATGAACAAGCTCCGGTATCAAAAGTTGAGTTTGTATTCTGACTGACATTGCATAGAGTTGCGTTCTTTCTGCAGAGAGTGCGAGAGCTCATCGCCCGTATTGCTCTGCTTCACGAGCTCCCCCTTCGCAAGAGGGTATTGCTTAGCAATATTGATATCGCCCGGGATTTGGTTTTTAGAGCAAGAAAATCCCTCTTTCGAGCAACGCTTTTAAAAAAGTGACAAAACTTGTCAAAGTTTTGACAAACATATGACAGAGCACAAAAGAACACACTATGAGCAATCAGGCCGTGTCGTACTTCTGTCCATGGAGTAAAACGAAGTTTATTTTTCTTTACGTAGCGAGCCTAGGAATGACGTGCCGAGTGTCGCTGTTATCGCAACATGAGCAATTCAGAAAGTTCCAGAACAAAGCGCAAAACTATTGTTTCCGTGATGTGTGTTTCAGCCAATTACAAAATGTTTGCTGACACATGAAAGAGCACACCGAGAGCTTAAAATTGACGTGTCGATTGCCGCTCTACGATGTAACATGAGTGAGTTAGAGCCGTTTTGTGCTTTTGCACCTTTGGGTTACTGTAACTCGCGAAATTTAAATTTTCAGGTTGCGCAAATAATCCGTGAGTCGTGAGCTATCCACTGAGCTCGAGATCGTCTCTCTACGATGCAAACTGAGCGAGTTAGAGCAATTTTAGTGTTCAAATCTCGAGAATGGCGTTTCCCGCAGTGCGTGTTTGCGCATTGCTAAAATTGTTGCTGCCGCATGAAAGAGCACGTCAAGAGCTTTCACCTGACGTGTCGATCGCCGCTCTACGACGTAAGACGAGCGAGTTAGAGCCGTTTTGCGTTTTCGGACCTTTGGGTTACTGTAACTTGCGAAATTCAAACTTTGAGTTTCGATCAATGGGAGAACAAATGATCAGTGAGTCGAGAGTTATCCAAGGTGCTCAAGATCACCTCTCTACGACGCAAGTCAGACGAGTTAGAGCCGTTTTGCGTTTTCGGACCTTTGGGTTACTGTAACTTGCGAAATTCAAACTTTGAGTTTCGATCAATGGGAGAACAAATGATCAGTGAGTCGAGAGTTATCCAAGGTGCTCAAGATCACCTCTCTACGACGCAAGTCAGACGAGTTAGAGCCGTTTTGCGTTTTAAACCTTCGGGTTACTGTAACTCGCGAAATTAAAATTTTTGAGTTTCGACCAAGAGAAGATCAAATGATCAGTGAGTCGAGAGCCATTCAAACAACTCAAGATCGTCTCTCTACGACGCACGTAGAGCGAGTTAGAGCGATATCTGTGCTAAGATCGCGAGAATGTCGCTTTTCATGGTGCGTGTTTGCGTAATTATGAAAATTGTTAATGCCAAATGAAAGAGCACGTCGAGACCTTTTAGTTGACCTATCGCACGCCGCTGTGCGGCGTAAGACGAGCGAGTTAGAGTCATTTTCCGTTTTGACCTTCGGGTTACTGTAACTCGCGCAATTCAAACTTTTGAATTTCGAAACCTCTTAGCTGAATGATCAGTGAGTCGAGACCTATTCGTAGAGCCCAAGATCTCCTCTCTACGACTTTCCAACGCCGAGATTCGAGAGCGTAACGCACGGACGCACGCACGCACGCCGAGCTCTTGTAGGGTGTCGCCTGACTGAGGCCGGGCGAAAAAAGGAGGGGTGGGGCAGACCACGAGGGAGATACTTTTAGGAGAGTGACGTGCAAACAGTGAGACCTTTGAGAATGTCAGTGTGTGTTGTAGGAGACGGATTGGGCAATGAAGGATGGCTTGTGCAAAACAAATCACCACATCACCTTCTTCCAAACAGGTGGATATGATGCGCCAGAAGAAGGACAGTTTCCTCTACCACGAGGACGAAGAGGTGCAAGTCCTTGGAATGAAGTACGTGGCCGAGAACCTGGCCATGTTCGCCTTTCTGCCAAAGAAACGAGACGGCCTCGAGTTGTTCGAGAAGAGCCTCACCGGGCCAAAACTGCTGAAGCTGATCGCCGGATGCTACGCTAGAGAAGTCGAGGTGTGTGTGAATGGTGATTTGTTGATGAAACGTGGATAACGTGGAAAGTACAAACAAGTTTTAGGTCCACTTCCCACGCTTCAAGCTCGAGCAGAGCTTCGAACTGAAGAAGGCGCTGTCAGAACTGGGCATCAAGGACGCGTTCACAGGCAATGCCGACCTCACGAGAATGACCGGCACTCGCGACCTGTTCGTCTCGAGCGTCATTCACAAGGCTTTCGTCGAGGTGGGAATCTAGGTAGTTGATACGCTTGGTGCTTTACAGGCCGAGCGATGCGCTTGCTCGAGAGCTCGTTCTGCTGTAGTTCGCTCGCGCAGCCATCTTTGCAACGTGACTACTGCTTTTGCGGAAAGCTACATAGCTTATGGTGTAGGCCGCAAACCTTGCCAGACACAATAGCCAGCTCGCGATGGGTACACACTGCACAGTGTGTCACTGAGGCGTTGGCCGAGCTAACCATGGTGGCATTCACCATTGAACTCGTGCAGAGTAGAGTCAAAGTCTGTCAGATCCTTGGGTGTGTGTCTGTGAGCCTTGACGCGAACAAGCTGTTTTAAAAAAGTTGAGTTGTTTTATTAATACAGAGTGGTTTGTGAGTGTTTTAAAGTGGAAGAGTAAAAGAGTGGATACTTTTGTAGAGTGTTTCGAAGCCTTTCCGATATGACGCGCGCTGGCCCGGAGTCCACTATTCATGCGCTACTTTTGACACGCTCCTTTCTGAGGGGTTCTTGCAGGGCAACATTGGGATCGCCCGGGATTAATTTTTTGAGCAAGACACACGCATTTCGGAGCGGTTGTTGCAAGGCAACATTGGGATCGCCCGGGATTAGTTTTTTTGAGCAGACGAAGTTCTTCGTAAGACAAGGGTTCAAAAAAACAAAAGTGTTTGTTTAGGAATGACCGTTCAACAACTGCCTCAACGCAAGTTTTCAAACGGTCGAACGAATGCCGCTCTACAACGTAAGACGAGCGAGTTAGGGCCGATTTGCTGTTTGAACCTTTGAGTTACGATAGCTCGCCAAATTCAAACTTTTGAATCTCGACTTCTCTTAACGGAATGATCAGTGTGACGAAATCTATTCAACAAACTCAAGATCGTCTCACTACGACGGAAGACGAGCGAGTTAGAGAAGTTTTTCGTTTTGAGCTTTTGGGTTACAGTAGCTCACGATATTCAAACTTTTGAGTTTCGACCAATAAAAAAACAAATGATCAGTGAGTCAAGAGCTATCCAGCAACTCAAGATCGTCTCTCTACGACGCACGCTGAGCGAATTAGAGCGATTTCTATGCTAAAAACGCGAGAATGTCGCTTTTCGTGGTGCGTGTTCGCGTAATTGACAAATTTTTTACGCCAAGTGAAAGAGCACGTCAAGACCTTTTAGTTGACCTATCGCACGCCGCTCTACGACGTAAGACGAGCGTGTTAGAGCCGGTTTGCGTTTTGGACCTTCGAGTTACTGTAGCGCGCGCAATTCAAACTTTTGAATTTCGACTTCTCTTAACGGAATTATCAGTGTGCCGAAACCTATTCAACGAACTCAAGATCGTCTCTCTATGACGGAAGACGAGCGAGTTAGCTAAGTTTCGCGTTTTAAACCTTTGGGTTACTGTAGCTCCCGAAATTCAAACTTTTGAGTTTCGACCAATAGAAGAACAAATGATCAGTGAGTCGAGAGCTATCCAACCAACCCAAGATCATCTCCCTACGACGCACGCTGAGCGAGTTAGAGCGATTTCTGCGTTAAAAACGCGAGAATGGCGTTTTCCGCAATGCGTGTTTGCGTAATTAACAAAAGTTTTAATGCCAAACGAAAGCGCACGTCCAGACCTTTTAGTTGACCTATCGCACGCCGCTCTACGACGTAAGACGAGCGAGTTATAGCCGTTTTAAGTTTTGACCTTCCGGTTACTGTAGCGCGCGTAATTCAAACTTTTGAATTTCGAAGTCTCTTAGCGACATTACCAGTGAGTCGAGAGCTTTCCGTAGAGCCCAAGATCTCCTTCCTACGACTTTCCAACACCGAGATCTGAGAGCGTAACGCACGAACGAACGAACGAACGAACGAACGCACGGACGCTAAGCTCTCGTAGGGGTTCGCCCGGCTGAGGCCGGGCGAAAAAAGGCTACTGCTGCAGGCTAAAAAGGTTCTGAATTTCGAAGCAGTCAATGGAGTTGTCGAGCGAGGCCGCAGCGCTGAGTCGAAAAGCCTAAACGACCGCGCAACTCAGCCGCTAGTTGCTCTTTCAAGCTGTAAAGTTGTAGCAGTTTTGCCTGAGACACGCTGGAAAGCGCGCTAAGTCCTGTGCGCGATAGGCGATGTCCTTCGTCAACAAGTCAAACCAGAGTGAAGCGTCACGTTCGCAACTGTCACTCAAAGCAGGTACTAATCGCTACTCCGTCTGCACTAACTCCTGCAATACGCCACCACCCTTTCGCTTCTCGCTTCGTTGCCCCGCTGCTGCAGTTTCGTTCGCCTAACAATGAACAGCTTCGCTCGCACTAGCCAAAACACGAGCCCCCCCCCCCCCCTCTGATTGGTGGCTTATCATCATCCTACCCCCCTCCCACCCTCTGCAGGTGAACGAGGAGGGGACGGAGGCGGCCGCCGCCACGGGGGTCCAGATGATGCTGATGTGCATGCCGGCACCCCCTCCGGTGTTCAAGGGGGACCACCCCTTTCTTCTGGCCATAGTGGACGGGTCGGCTAAGGCCCTCCTGTTCCTGGGCAGATACGCGCAGCCCTAGGGCGTGTTTTGGTGATTGGACATGTTTGGATATGGTCGCTAAGGTGCGGTGTTAGTTACACTGTCGCTTACACTAGGGCGCTCCCTCTCCCACACGTGTGGAGTAAGGACTGAATGCTTCGCCAGGAGTATGGTAATTTCTCTTTTGGGTACGGTAGTCCGCTTAGGCGAGCACTCATAGCTACCCGATTGCTACCTTTGCTGTCGGATACCTACTGCTAGCCTAGAGGGTCCTGTTCGTTTTTTGATTGTGAGCACAACGGTCGTATCGCCACCCTGTATTTATTATGCGGCCATTTCGTTTGCCATGACACTACACGCCGGAAACAATTGGAACTGATTGGCAATCACCCCTTGAAATACTGCATCAATGGCTCCAGCACACTCACCATAACAGGCAGGCGACGAATTGCAGTTGACGTTCACTAACAACACAAATATGTACATACTGTAGGTATGCAGGGTAGTCGAGCTTTATTCGGATTGTCAGGTGTTGACGCTCAATACTGCCCCATTGCTTGTCTGTCAGTCTGTCTGGTCTGTACACAATAGCTTTGCTTTTGCGCCTTGACAGCACTAAGCTGAGCTTGTTTGTAGATGCTTCCTCGCCTTGATCTGTCGCTTACTGGACCATGTGCTTTGCAGATCATATATTAGTGGCAGAACCATTCATGACCACAAGGAGTCAAGGAAGCCCACTTGAATTACGACATCAACTCTCACACATGCCATAGTTGGCCAATCAAGCGCATGCAAATGTTCATTAACAGTAAAAATGTAGTGAAATTTAAACCTATGAGGAGTGTGCTGGCTCTCCATCTGCCAACTGCTTTCTCTAGCTTGCCAACTGCTTGCCGAACTTCGTGGCACTTGCTAACATTACATGTTTGGCTTGGCTTGACTTTGACTTATCGCTTGCTGCAACGCGCAGCTTGCGAAACCACGGTAGGCCAAGAGGTCACGATTTCGAAAGACGAGTAATGGGGGTAGGCAGCGCGCATCGCTCTTCGGTGTCACAGCGCAACAGTGCATATCTCGTCGACTGATTTGTGCTACAGCTGGGCTACAGTAGCCTTAGTTTGCCTGCAGGTGAACGAGGAAGGAAGTGAAGCGGCAGCCGCCACCGCTGTCGTTATGGCTCGCTGCGGCGCCATAGCTATGGGGCGTCCTCTGGTGTTCAGGGCAGACCGTCCCTTTCTGTTTGCAATCCAGGATTACAACAAGGGGCACGTGATGTTCTTGGGTAGAGCTACCTTTGCTTAGGCTGGCTTGGGTGACTTGTATCGCGCTTAACAAAGAATTGTCTATTTCGTGCGCGCAGTCCTCTGGTTGCTGTGTGTTTTGTCGTACGGGCTGTGTTGTGACCGGTCGCGGCAGAATTTGGGTGAATACGAGTCTATGCTCGGTGGAGAAACAAGTGACACAAAGCAGTCGATCCCAGCAGAAACGCTCTCTTGTTACCATAAGATGCCAAGTCATATCAACAACATGGTTCTGACGCCGAGCAACAAACCATTCTAAAGTTAGCCTTGGGTGTTCATACTTGCATCTGCTTTGAGTTGACTCAAGACGCCTGTGATAGCGCCCATCAAGGGTGCGCCCATCAAGCACCAATTACAGAATGGAAGCAGCTGTGTGAAACCTGCCTAATATCCTCAGGTGACGGAGGAAGGTACTGAGAGCAGCTAGCTGCCTGTACTGAAGTGGTGCATCGCACCAAAATGAGCACTCCAAAGTTGGTCGTTCGCAGCAGTGGAAGCATAAAATCAGCACTCCTAACAAGTGTTGGCCGAATGGCCGTGGCAGTCGGCAGACCACCACCACCGAGAGAGAGAAGTCGGTCGTCGGCGACGCAAGCCTGCTCGGAACAAAACGCACGCACGCATTCCTCCTTCTTTACCACTCAAACAACAACACCCAAATTGTGGGCCGCTGCCAAAGTATCGCGCCGTTGCGAGTTCTCTCTCAAACCGCCGCCGCCTTCGTCGTCGTCGCAACTGCCAACTCGCTGGCGCAATTCGCGGGCGGGCGATCTCCAAGTCGCGGCGGCGAGCTGCGCGACGAAAGGTGTCGTCCCAAAGATGGAAGCGCGCGCGCGCAAAGTTTGTGTCGCCGCATCGGAGCGCCAAGCCCCGCTGGAAGTGAGAGTGAAAGAAAACGGCTGGCCAAAGTCGTTCCTGCGCGCGCGAGCGCCGAGTCAAAGTTTGTGTCCCGACGACGATAATTGTCGCCGCCGAGGAGCGCGCCGACTTTCTCAGTCCCGCTGGAAGTGGGAGAACGGCGATCATCTTTGGAAGTTGTTCCTGCGCGCAAAGCAGCCTTGCCCCGCTGACAGCGAGTCCCCGACCACGCCTCGGCGCGCGCCCAGCCCCGCTGGAAGTGGGAAAGAACGGCGGCGGTCTCTGGAA
>JASAMZ010004500.1:0-26054 GCA_030248115.1 Linhomoeus sp. GSCO2_2 | reverse complement strand
ATGCACTCGAATTTTTTAACCCCCCTCTTGGCGGGGGGGGGGGTATTAGAGGGAGGGGGTGGCTTATTCGAGGGGGGGGGGGGGGGGGTTAATAGAGTATTTACAATAAGTGTGAGTAGTTGCCGCCACTACAAGCCCATCCCATCCAAAGTATTGATCAGAAGCGCGCGCCCAGCCATCAGTTCAATCGACCATCGCTGCGCTTTATGGTAAGTACCAGGATCGTAGCTGCTGGGGCGGCATCCGGGGCGCTGCAAGGCGCTGACGCAGCTCTGATTGTCCACGTCGAAGGCGAGGCCGTGCTCGCACTCGAGCAGTTCGGCCGCCACTTCCCATTTGACTACGGTAGCCGCCACCGTAACATTTTCAGCTCCAACAGTGGTAGTCGACGATTCGTTGGAGCGCCGCTCTGGTTCCACAGAGGTTCTGTTCACGCAGCGGTAGTAGCGGCGACAGTCGCCGCCCGGCGTCTCGTACAGCAGATCCTGCGACAGTCCCGTGCAGTTGAAGGGCGCTGGAAGGATTACAAACATTCTCTATCATTTCACATTCTATTACTCCGTCAATTCAATCATACACACACCCTCCACTTTAGTTCCACAGGGCGGCGGCACCTCCTCAGGCCTTCTACAATTGTAACTGTTCCCGTCATAAACCGTGTCTTGGGGGCAGCCGACGTCAAATGGAGTGCCTTCGATGCAAAGGGCGAATCGACTGCAGCCTTCCTCGAATCGGAGATCCAGGTAGAAGCCGTTGCTCTTGTTGAGACAAGCGTTGAGCGATGGGAGCAGAGTCGTCGTCTGTAGTAAGGGAATGAAATGAAACCAGTACCGTATCCAAGATTGTCAAGTGGGAAAGAGGCAGGCAGTGGCCGACATATGGGGATGGGGCATTTGCGCCCTTGCAAAAGGCGACAGAAGCCGCGACCCAAAACGCTGGCACCTCAACCGGCTCTGCAGTTGTGGTTGTCGTTTCCTTCGCTGCTGTGCTTGTAGAAGTCGCTGCGGTCGAATTCGGCGCTGCGCTTCCACCGGAAGCTATCGTCGTCGTCGTCAGTTCAGCCACAGTAGAAGCGGCGACAGTAGTCGCTTCAGTAGTAGAAGTAAAGCCTCGACAGGAGCGGGCGCAGTGGCCGCTGTCGGGGTCAAAGACGTCGTCCATCACGTCGCACTGACGCACTTGCGCCTCGCCACGGGAACAACTGGAAGAGACAAGTAGGCATGGACTGGCGCACTACCCATAGAGATAATTACCGCGAATCCTCCAACCAGCGCCCCTCCTAGAGCAAGGTTGAAAAAGCGGACCCCCTCCAATAAGTGCCCACGTTCGATGAGTACCAACGGCACTGACACTACAATACGTGCTCTGTGGCGACTTCTACCACGAAACAGGGCAATCTATGACAGCACAACGACTACTGGTAGGTATTCTGATCGAGTCAGTCTGATGCAAAATTATACAAAAATGTGACAACAACTGGAAATTTTGGGGGAATTTTGACACTCTCGCGGGTTCGAGTTAATAAACACCCCCTCCTAATGCTAGGATGAAAGTGCCAAGGGCGCTTATTGGAGGATTAACGGTAGATTCCCAACTATGCTTCAGCACCGAATGTAGAGGTGGTAGCAGGTGTGATGTCCGGGCATGGCGTAGTCGCCGTCGCCTCTCAAGGCGCAGAACGACTCTTCCTCCTCCTCTTCGTCGTCAGAAGCCACCACAACTACAACTTGTGACACCTCTTGTTCTGTTTACCATAAACTACAGTATCCACATTGAATGATACAATGGATCCTGTATCTTCCAATAACTCCCCAATACGCCAATGTTTACCAACAAACTACAGTATGGATACTGTAACTCACCGTCGTCGCCAGACAATCCGTTCGCACCGGGCGCGGGGTCTACTTCACCGGGTACCACGACGACGTCGACCAGACGACGTCCCGCGTCGTCGTCGTCGGCGGAGGGGAAGAGCACGACTGAAATGAAGCGAGGTACCGTAAAACCTCCAATAAGCGACCCCTTTCCAATAAGTGGTCTCCCAGAGAGTGTGGTTGGAACAATAGTCGACCAGGTCTCTTATTCGAGGTTTACGGTATACACAATTCCCATTCTTATAGGTGTAACTGTTATGTTCGGTCGGCAATCAAGGCGTTTGCCACTGTACAGCTTCTCAAAACCCACCGTCCTCCCTTCGAAAGCCACCGGGATCCGACTTCCCATCCCCAGCTCCAAGCAGCACCGAATCCTTAGCTTTGGGAAGCGGCGGCGGCGGCGGCGGCGGCGGCGGCGGCGCACCCTCTACACCTTCCGATACTCCGCGCAGCAACAATAACAGCAGCAACCACCAACAGCAACAACAAGGCGGCCGCCAACGACGCCGGCCCATGGCGCCTGACTGAGTTATGGATACTGTAGGTTGTTGACTGCTACACACACACACAGACAATTAGGACGACAGTGATCACAATGGAAGCGTGGACTCCCTTCGACGGCGACGAAACATCCCCTCTCACAAAAGTGAATTTATTAGACGTTATCACAAGTTTGCCGCGGAGCAATCAGGCGTGTTTCGGCCAGTACCGAAGTCAGAATAGCACTTCTGAGCACCCCAACAACGACAAGCGAAGTGGTACGTATGCTGTGACAACAGTAACAAGGTACGGTCAGCTCAACCCAACGACACGATAGCACCTGCAGTGAATACAAAGAAAGCACCGATGGGAGATCACAGTTTGTCATAGCACCTGGGAGACACACACGAATTCCGTCCAAGTCGGCCTACCGAACCCACAATCTTCATTCGTCTAATCCTCTACAAGTTTCCCTTCCCCTCCCATTCACGTCAGTAGCACCCTCTGACCCTGTGACTGCACTGCCCCCTTCTGGGGTCGTAGAAAGGCCTACCCTTCTGCATGCAGAAGAAGACCATTCCCCTCCCATTGAGACAGACGATGCTCGCCCTGCAGTTGCCCGGGAAGGGGAAGCGACCGTCCCTCCCTC
This sequence comes from Linhomoeus sp. GSCO2_2, assembly GCA_030248115.1. Taxonomy (NCBI): domain Eukaryota; kingdom Metazoa; phylum Nematoda; class Chromadorea; order Monhysterida; family Linhomoeidae; genus Linhomoeus; species Linhomoeus sp. GSCO2_2. Next base: position 23,051 of record JASAMZ010004500.1, on the reverse strand, counting down.
CCTTGGAAGCGCAGAAGGGGGACAGGTCTAGGAAAGGGAGGAGAAGCAGTATTTACAAGGTCGATTGTACTTGTAGTAGCCGCGGTACATAGCCGGTATACGGTAGCCAACTGTATTGCAGCCATACGCGTACGGATTGCGCAGGTATACGGTAGCCTCCAACGAACGCGCTTGTATTCTCACTGTCCTTTCGTCTTTGAATGCCACCTGCCTTTACCCCACTCATGTGACTAACCCTATCACCTCGTTGGTAATAACCCCCTTCATACCTCATAGCAACCACCCCTTCACAAGTCTCACTTCGCCAATAACCCTACTCCCGTCTATGTAGCTCACCGTCGTAGTATATACCAAACGACCCACAAGGCGCGTATCTGGGGTGGCAACCGGGCAGCTCGAATGCGTCCACGCAGCGCTGTCTCTCCACGTCGATGGCCTGCCCATATTCGCACTCTTCCGACTGTGGTACCGATTCAGAGCCTTCGGCGCAGCGGTAGTAGTGGCGGCAGTCGCCGCTCGCCGTCTCATACAGTAGCCCTTTGGACAGTCCCGTGCAGTTGAAGGGCGCTGGAAGCGATTGCGACATACAAGATGGCAATATATTGAGATCTCTACACTTTGCGGCCGCCGTTCTCAGGTGTGAAGGCGCCGACTGACTTCAAATTGGATCCCAACATACTACATGGTGTTCTAACCAACTAAGAAAGTTGCAAGTCACTGGATGCAACGAGTGAAACACGGTACAACTTTCCGCAACGGTATGTCGAAAATCGGGTGCAACGCCTGCACATGACTTCTGGCATAAGGTTGCGCAATTTGGAAGTCACTGCATCGAACGACCAGAAACTTCTGTAGTTTGTCAAGAACACCCTGTACTAAAATCACGTCCAAATGTACTGTAGGCCTCATGTACGGTGTCAAGCATGAGAACAGCCGCATCGAAGTTAGGGATCTCACTCTGTACCAAAACACAATCCAAGCTCCACAAATCACCTCCCACCCACCCTCTATTTTCGTGCCGCAGGGCGGCAGGACCTCCTCAGGCATTCTGCACTGCTGGCTACTGCTGTCGAAGACGTGCTCCTCCGCGCAGCGCGCTTCTAAGAGGGAAGCGCCGTCGACGCAGAGGGCGAAGCGCCGACAGCCGCCGAATCGAGAATCGAGGTAGAAGCCGTTGCGCTTGGTATCAAGACAGGGCTCAAGAATTGTCGGCGACGTCGTCTGAACTGCTACAGCTGTGGATTGGGGTGAATCGGTGGTTATTTAGGTATTTGAGAGTCGAAAGCGCGCACGGTAGAAACGTTATTTCCACAGGAGCGACTGCAGCGCCCGCTTTCGGGGTCGAAGACCTGGTCTAAGGATTCACATTGGCGCACCTGCGCCCAGCCCTTAGAACAGCTGAAAGGAAGCACTACAGTACCCACAATACTGTTCATCATCATCATCAATACAGTACAGTAACAATAATACCGAAGGTAGATGTGGTAGCAAGCGTGATGGCCTGGCATCACGAAGTCGCCGTCGCCCCTCGAAGAGCAGAAAGACTCGCCGTCGTCGCCGCCGGCCAAAGCCACTGGAATGGAAACGAAACTGACGATAACTCCTCTAATAAGAGGAGCACCCGGGCTACCTCCCTAGAGGGGGGGGGGTGCCGATTTGAGGTGGCGCCTAGCGTAGGCTATACGGTATCTACTTTACAAATTCGCACCAATATTTGACCGTCAAAACGAACTACCATCATTGCCCTCCGCTAGAATGGTCGTTTCCTCATCTGCGTCGCCGTCGCCGCAACAGTTCTTCGCAGCGCCGACCGACAACCACAGCAGAAACCAATATAGCTGACAGACACCTGTCATGCCGTCTGAATGTGATACGGTAACACATAATGTTGAGTTGCGTCGTGATCAATCGAGATATCGTTCGAATTGGCAAACAGGCTGAAAGTACTCAGCATTCAGGTATAAGGCACCTGACCCCCAGCTGTCGACACAAGTTTACATCCAATGAAGTGCCACGCAAAGACAAAACGATTGGAACGACGTCACCAAACGATAATAGGAACCAAGCACAACAAAGCGCGGAATGGAAAGGATAAAGCGCCAGCTCGATAACAGGAAAGCGTCCGATAACAGGCATAGTGATAAGCTCCGCCGTATGTCAACCGAGATTGCAGTAGTACTACGGAATCACAGTCACAAGCGTTACTGTTCTCTCCACAACAGTTTGCCTGCCACAAATGTCGCCTTGACAGCCAATGATTCCGGTTCCAATATGACGAAATCGGCGTCGGCGCCGAAGTGGAGACTTCCTGAAGTCGAAGTGACAACATTCGGGAGAAAGTTCGTTTGTGCGAATGCAGGCCGCAGCGGCAGCGCCGAATCCACCAAACGCAGCAAAAATTAGCGCGGTTCTAAGGTGTAAAGGCACAACGAAAGTATCCCTAACTCACAAACCCAACTGTCAACACTTTGGAAGTTATTGGCGCTGTATCTGAAGTTCGTGCACCTTTCGCTTGGTCGATCTTCAGAAGTTGCGCAGCATGCAGGGAGGCGCAGTGGAGGCCGTCGATGACGCTGCAGCGCGCCGCCTTCACCAGGTGACAGAGGCAGCGATGCAGGGAGCTCACACTGCAATTGGGTAGGTATTTCTGTTGTGACACGCATGATGCATCCATGGCAAACTTCTACACGTCGCTCGCCAGATAAGCGTCACTGGTTTAACATGACAACACAGACTGGCAGACGGCGATCTCACGCGACTGACTTCTGCGACGGCCCACTGACGTCTGACATAGGTAATCAGACGACACACGCTCTCTGAGAACCAAGACCACTTGACGACACGACTTGTAAAGCAGGAGGCGCAAATCACGAGCCACAAGCGCAGGCGAGGACGACACACAACGCTATTACAGTAACCCTTACCTCCCAGCCAGTTCCCCAGCTCCAACGTTGGCGTTATCGCCCTCGTCGTCGCCGCTACAGAGAAGGGCCGTGTAGCCGTTGACGTCGACAACGTTGTCTCCAAGACGGTGCCTGCCGTCGCCCAGACCAAGCGCTGCTACTGCGTCCGAGACCAGAACAAGACCTGGAACAAAATGGGGTAACAAGCCGATTTCGAATGTGAGCGGGAACCGAATTTGGCACGCAAGCAGGCACGGATCTAGGATTTTTCTGTAGGGGGGGGGGGGGTGGCCCAAATGTATACACTTTTAGAAATTATCTTAAATAGCGCCGCATGCGAAAATTTTGCCATTTCTAATCACCACAAACGAAAATCTCTCATTTCTAAGCGCCGCAGGCGAAAATTTTGCCATTTCTAATTGCCACAGACGAATATCTGTCATTTCTAACCACCGCAGGCGAAATTTTTGCCATTTCTAAGCGCCGTAGGCGAAAATTTTGCCATATCTAAGCGCCGCAGACAAAAATTTTTACGTTTGTGGGCCTTTACTTCCAGTTTTCAAGGGCCCGCCCAGTACTACAGTCCGGGCTCTAAAGGGTTCCCCTGGGCCCCCCCCCCCCCCTGGATCCGTGCCTGCACGCAAGCAACGTCAGTTCTCGTGCGTTTGACTAGAATCGAGTTCTTGGAAGCATCTGGAAATAACGACAGATTAGCCAACAAGTGTCAAAAGCAGCGCCAAATTTTGCGCAATCTTGATGAAAACATGTCATAGCAGTGACACAAGTGAAAATTCGTGACAATCTTTGGGTCAACTTTTGTGAATTCTATGCGAAAGTGGTATTTGGAAAATCGGTCAGAGAGGAGGATAGTGGTGTAATCCTCGCCCCCACAAATCGTATAAACACGGTTGCTTTCTATACATACAAGCCATACAAAAATCAACCTTTGGGATGTGTCTTGTAGGCGATTCTCAAAGCGGAGTCGTGTGTGTGTATGCCGTCGGAGATGATACCGTAGTACACTCGACGATTGGCGGGAATGTACTTGCTGGCCAGCAGGCCTATCGGGCCCGGGTCGCGGTGGTGGTACTGAAATAAGAATCGGTGGTTACCAGACGAACTCACGAGTCCGGAGAGAGTATCGACCCGACCACCATACGTGTAAACCCCGAATGGGTCAGGTGGAGGGGGTATTTTGACCCCTGGGTACCACAGAACTTCAAAGGGTGGGTCCAATTTACCGCAACGTGGTCGAATACTGAAATCGGGGTAACAAGTACAGAAAAAGACAATAATACACTTCTGCAGGCAACGATTTAGCCACTTTTGGACGCGCACGCATTATTCTTCTAGATTTCGATGGAGAGAAGGTACACTCGGAATACCCCCCCCCCCCCATCCACGACACATGCATTGCAGTACACCCACGCTGTCCATGGCATTGAAGAGATGCGTTATGGAGGAGGCGCCGGCGGAGACCGCTTCCTCCGCCTTGACCAGAGAGCACTTGGTGTGGCCTGGAAGCGCAAATGGTCTATTTCGTCGTATAAATCACAAAAAATCACGCCACGAATTCACCAATCGACGAGACGACCCCGAAACGCTCCGTTAGAAGTCTAATCGCTTCAATCGCGCCTTCTAGCTCGGGCGCCAGCGTTAGCATAGCCGTGTTATCGGCGAAGTCCTCCCCGTACACTCCCTTCAAATCGGCTTCCACCGCAGCGGAATCGAAGGAGCGCAGATTCTGCTTGGGGTGAGCGCCGCACTTGTCGCGACTGATGAAGGGGCCCTCGATGTGAGCCCCTGTGGAATTTGACATGGAAATGACAGGGAATCGATCAAATCAACCGTAACAAGTTCTGCAATGCGACAGACCCAAAATGTTAGCGCCTCCTTCGACCGCCCGCTTCCTTAGTAGCGGCAGAACCTAAACGGTTCAAGCCATCTTACACTGGCTACCAAGCGCTAACCTAGAACCCACCTGGTGGTAGACTTCGGGCTTGGAACTAATCACTGTGGGGCAAAAGGAAGTGACGCCGTAGCGCAGCAGTGACCTTGACACCAGCTCGAGATTGCCGACGTAGACTTCTTCAGATGAGCCGACCGTTGAGAAGTCGACGCCGAAACCGCCTGCGCAAAGTTAGAAGTACACCAACCCATTTCAAAACTCAAACAATCCTGTAAACACATTTCTGCACCGTTCAATTGCACGTCGATCAATCCAGGGGCGACAATGGCGCCGCCGCAGTCGATCTGGAGGTCGGCGAAGCGCTTCTCGTCGAAGAAGACCGACTCGGGATCGATCACTCGGCCGCCTCTGATCCAGAGGTGCTGATCGACCAGTCGACCGTTCCTCAGAAGACGGCAGTTGCGGAACTGCACGGTTCTACAGGCGTCGCCGTCGGTCGGCCAGTCGTCGACGGCGACGTTCGAGAGTGGAACTACCACCCGAGAAGCCTTCGAGGACGCAGCAGACGACGACGACGACGCAACCATGGCAGGGACTTTGCTGTCCCAAATCCGCCGAGTTTACAAACTCGTGCGGTTCCCAGGCAATATTTGGTTTCGCGCCGCTACAGTATGAATGACGTCCTGCCTCGCAAAATCACACTGACACAATGGCGATCCAAAAGTTGATTCGTTTGCGTCCTACTGGATCTCACTATCGCTCCCTTTGACAAGGGCTAGCGCGTCTCGGCGGTGTTGACCTGTACAGAACGACCGCCTATCCTGGATCTTCAGTCGGTCAAGTATATTCTCAACTCAAACCTCTCCAGAATTTGAATCGATTGCCGAAACATTGCTTGAATTTTGTTACACTGGCAGATCTATCGTTTTGCGATGCATGTAAACGACTGTCACGTCCTAATTTACAATTGAATCAGTATCACCGGACGTTCGCTTAGGTACGTGATATGTGGAGGTTCAGTAAACTACCAAAGTCATGGTTGGGTTGACGTATTACTAGAATGCTTAGATCATTCGGGATACTGTATGGTCATGGGAAAACCGCACAGCATGTACATAGGAGGTAATGCAAACATTGAATTCAGTGCATAGATGCTTGGTTTTAGCCCGTTGGAGATTTCAGATAGATCTAAACACAGTTGACTTGACACTGGGAGGATTTGCGCCCATAGCATCACCCCCGTCCCTCCCGCGAAGTAATCGTAAATTCAGAAAAATTCGATCAAGCGGAGATGCCGTGCCTCTTTCTTCCAAATTCTGTGTGCAATCTGTCGAACAGCTCGTAAAGTTTGCTGAGCACGTACACAGGAGCAGGGCTAATACTAGAATTCCAACAAGGCCATGTCCTCTCAGCCCAACTACATGCGGTAGAACAGATTACAGAACCTAAGCCAAAGCATAGCAAGCCTTGAAAAGATGTCTCTCGGGTTCAGAGCTTCAGCGATCGACAGCTCTAGTGGATGTGCTTCAAATTGATCTGGTAAATACAACTGAGTGCAGTTGACAACATGTACCGGGTGTCCCAAAAAGAAGTATCCACTTTTTCTCCAGCTCACTGTTTGCGCCCCTGTGAATCAATTGTGACGAAACTTTGCGCACATATACCCAGATGTTTTGTACATGAGTTTGCCAAATTGTAGCCCAATCGCTTCAGTATGGCTTGACTTACTTACGAGCTAGGTTTTTTTTTCGTTTGGGGCCTGGGGGCCAAATGGGCCAAAATTTCTGTAAAAGTGCTAATTTTGAGTTGTCGCAACAGGGGTACCCCTGTTAAACCGTGGCCCTTAACCAAAAATCTTAGGGGCCTGGTCCAAAATTCTAGGGGCCATGGCCCCCACTATGGCCAAAAAAAACCCAGCTTACGAGCATATATGTAAACTGCTCGCGCCAAAATCGCTTCGCGTTGTGCGTGCACTTCAAGCAAGACGACGTTTCTTGATGACACCCTGGTGTGACTGTTGGTGATGCAGATTACTATCGACCAAGTCGTTAAAATGCAACCAAAGTACCACGTTTGAATCTTTGATGCTTTGAAAGCGAACATTTGCTAAGTCTGGGATGATCTTCAACAGGACGTGATTTCGCCGTGCATTGTTTAAATGAAGGGGTCGAGGCTTTCGCGACAGGCTGAAATGTGCTGTTGCATGTGCCTGGCTTAAACGATTGTAGCTATGCTTGTGTCTGGCCTTTACTGACAAAATTTGATGAGCCGATTAAGAACACTATAGTGTATGAATGTGCAAATTTGGTTGAGATATGCCATCGCAGTAGCGAGTAATGAGCCGGAGAAAAAGTGGATACAATTTTTTGGGACACCCGGTACATCGAATGGAGTTATCCAGCTTGGGAAAATGTGCCGTGTGGATTCATAGTGGTTTGTGTAAGATGGCCTTTGCGGCACAGAAGTAACAGACGACGAATTCCAACCGGTTTCGGTTTCCAACGGACCCTTCGCCAGGGAATAACAGACAACGTACGACTACGACCCAATATGTACATCAATTTTGGCGTAGCAGCCTGTGCGTAGTTTACGGCGAAGTACAAAACGCCTGCCTGCCGGCACATTTTACGCACGGTGGACTTCTAATATTATCGACCTACCGTATCTCACCACGCAATGCCAACCTCTTTGTGTACGTGGTGCATTGTGGGAACACGAAGACATCAGTCGGATGAATAAAGCCCCAGTTTTCCCCGAAGTTTGACTGTCTTTCGCGACGAAAGTAGCACCACAAAATTGCCACCGCTGTCGGCTGCTGAGCGAGAGGAGATGTCGGACGGAGAGAAGCAGGAGGTTGAGAGCAGCGCCGCAACCAATTCGGACCAGCAGCAGCAGCAGCAGCAGGACTCTTCTTCCCCCAAGGTCGACGACGGAAGTTCGAGCGCCGCCGACGCTCCCACCGACTTGAGCAGAATCGGATCCGGAGAGCCAGAGGCGGGCGCGGGCACTGGCACGGGCGCCCGGTCCACGGAGAACGGCGGCGATCGCTACAGCAGCGGCGGCGGAGGTCGAGACGACGACGACTCGCGCCGAAGCAGCGCCGGAGGCGGCGGCGGCTACGGAGGAATGGACGTCTGCCGCGACTTCCTGAAGAACATCTGCAACCGGGGCTCGCGCTGCAAGTTCTACCACCCGCCGGACGTGAAGGTTAGATATGAAGCCGTATTTCTTGATTTATTCGAACTGGAACTCCAATCGTTCGTCGAATACAGCGCCGAGCGCGCGGAGAGCGGAGCCGCGTAAGAGCTGCTGGCTTGTGCGCGCTCTCGCTCGCCCACAACCCCGCCTAAGTGCCCCCTTTTCGTGTGTAGGCGCGCCAGGAGCAAGAGGAGGTGCGCTTCTGCATAGACTACCAAAACCAGCGAGGCTGCAGCCGCGGCGCCGACTCCTGTCGCTACGTGCACGCTAGGCGCGACGTCGTCGAGGACTACAAGCGCTCGGGGGAGATGTCGCTGCCTTTGGCGCGCGCCTTCGCCGCCGTCAGCGACAAGGACAACATCAACGGCATACCCTTCTGCAAGGAGTTCCAGAACGGCAACTGCAGCCGCGGTAACCGATGCCGATATTGGCCAGTGACCCGCGGCCCCGATGCGACGCGCTGCGCACTTCTCCTTGAGATAAATCGATGCCCAGTTGTGGCGCCCTTGTTTGGGCGGCGTTCTAGCATAGAATTTCGCTCCTCTATCATCTATGCCGTGCAGCTGATATTTGCACCAATCGTTTGTGTTCTCTGAAGGGCTCACAGAGAGCTGTAACGATGAATTGCCAGCTTCAAACAAGCGGAGTAGTCTGTAACACGCTTGTTTGCCAAGCAAACATTTAGCGTTGCGCACCTATATGGGCTGTTGGTCACTGGCGTTAGGCACATCGACAAGCGCGAGGAGCGCGAGCTGCGCGCCCGCGGCACCGACACCAGCAGTCGCGGCTACTCGGACTCGCACGGCGGCTTCATGCCCGAGTCGCGCGGCGGTAGCGGCGGCGGCGGCGGGGGCCGCGGCCCGCCCATAAACGAGACGGCCTACTTCACCGACGGGCGCTTCGACGGCGGCCCCTACAAGCGCGGTCGTTACGAAGAGCCCATGCCCCCTATGGGCCACTCGTACCAGCAGCAACAGCAACCGATGATGGCCGCCGCGCCCATTCCCCAGCAGCCGATGATGTCGAGCGGGCGCCCTCCCTCGCCCATGCGCGACATCGTGATCCAGCGCGAGAACGCCGAGCTGCGCAAGGAGAACGACAGCCTGAAGCGGGAGCTGCAGCGCGAGCGCGAGCGCTACGAGGACCTCTACGCGCTCTTCCGCCAGCAGCAGAGCGCCGCGGCCGCCGCCGCCGCCCAGGCCGCCGCCGTATCCGTGCAGCAGCAGCAGGCGGCGCCGCAGGCGGTCCAGGTGGCGCAGGGCCAGGCGCCGCCGCCGCAGCAGCAGCCGCAGGCCGTGGTCGCCACCGTCAGCTCCTACGCGCCCATGCACCAGCAGCCGACGGCCGGCCAGGTCGTCTTCTCGAGCGCCAGTCGCGAGCAGCAACCGCAGCAGCTCGTCATGTCTTCTACTGGGTCGATGGGCCAAGCGCAGCAGCCCATCATGGCGCATCAGAGCTTGGCCCCCGCCCCAGGGGAGGTCCACTGGGCGGCCTCCATGCAGCGCTGAAGCGCGAAGCGCCCCCGCACGTTTCTATCACATTTGCGCCGATTTGGGAACTTCTACCGCTGCTCTGCGTCGTGTCTGTTGGATGGGACTGTGTAAGCGCGGTTACAGCGCTTCCTTCGATGGAGTGAGCGATCAGCACTCTGCGCTACTTCTAGGCTATTCGTTTCCATTTGTGTACCGCTGCGTATTCTTGTTGCCGCGTACTCTATTCCGGCTAATGAACCTTCGTTCCTGTAAGCGTTCTGAATGTTCTAGCGATTACGGACTGGATTTCTTGTGACCGCTGCGCCTCTCGAGTTGAATTGCGACGATTATTACCCTCGTAGATAGTTGCTGCCGCTGCTTGACGTACCTACAAGCGTTGTCTTGGGAATCCCAATAAAAGTTTGCGTCGTGAGTGTTCCCTAAGCTCGTTCCATGAATTTCTGATTGGCGCTCTGCGCTTCTCTTTTCCTGAGAGCTGTTTTCCTCTGTGAATGAAGGCAGAAGCGAAACGCGCAACTGGGTAAGAAGCATACATATGTGGGTGGTTAATCGCTGAAATGCGGCACAGTTGAAGCTTTCACAGTCCAGTTCTTTGTTTGTTGTATGAAGACAGTTTGGCCGTTTCTTGGAGACGACATTGGTTGTTTTCGGTAGTCCAACACGCAGGTACTGTAACTCGTTTGTAGCTCGCTAACGAGTTGACCTGTGCCTTTCTGACTCGCCTATGGTATAAATGGACCATATGTCTACCTGTATCTCCTGTCATGCTTCAGTGTCTGACCATGAAGGAGGAGAGCTGCGCCTCCACGCCTTCGCCAGCCGTCGTTTCCAGAGGTCTGCTGGACCGAAGCCGGCTATATACCAAGGCTGTCTTTGGCGGTGGACCGCTGTTTCAACCGCCTCAGTCGTCGCCTATTGTTTGTGGAATGGAGGGACAGATCAAGGATTGCGCCAGACTGCTGAAGAGACGGACGGAGATCCGAGTGGACCTGGTGCTGCAAAGTAGCTCCATAGTCTAATGGGTAGTTTGCGTCCTCTCTCACGCTCTCGCTTGCAGAAGCGCGGCCACGTCTGCGGGCGGAAGCAGCGACGGCGCTCGGCCGAGCTCGACGAGCTAATAGAAGAGGGCTACCAGCTGCTGCAGGAGAACCAACTTGAACCCTCTGATGTGTGTAGTGGTGTATTGATGGTTGAGTACAGTAAATGCTCGAACAACACCCCCCCCCCCCCCTCCTTGGAGATAACCCCTTTCTTTCTCCTGCAGTGCCACCCCCTGGCCCACTCCACCCCTCTTTCTCCAGTTGTACTCGACCCTTCCCCCCCCCCCCCCCCCCCTCAAGAGAGGCTGACAGTCTAGCCCACCGAAGGGTATAAGTTTGCCATTGCACCCTGAGTGCGACAGAGCAATCCAGCGCAGTTCTACATTTCTCTAGCGCCCCCTGTCCCCACATTCTGTCAAGCCGTCCTACCTTCATGATTGCATAACTTTCCTTTCAGGAGCCCAATTTCGAGCTTCTCACTCAACTGAACACGGCGCTGAACTCGAAGCGCCCTCTGACGCTCCACTTCGAGGCTTCCGTCGACGGCGAGAGAAGGGCGCCGCCGACGACGACGAAGGCGCACGCGGTGACCTTCGGTCCGTCGTCCGAGACGGCGATAGCTGCATCTTCCTCCACGATACAGAAGCGTGAACCGAAGGATAAGCTTCTGAAGCGAGTGCTGAAGAAGGTGATGACGTTGAGTTGTTGAATACTTTCGTTCGGTACGACGACACTGTTCTTCGCTTCCAGAACCACCGTATCGCCTTGTCTTCCGAGAATCTGGTTTCTACCACGATTGCCGACCAGTCCTCTTCATCCCCCCCTCTGAAGCGCCGCCTGCGCTCCTCCAAGGAGCGCCAGGAAGCCAGTCCCGATTCGTCGTCGGCGTCTGCCGCGACCTCCGAGTGGTCCGGCGACGACGACGGCGCCCTCTCGCCATTGGAAGTTATCGGCCGCGCGCCGACAGGCCAAGAGCCGTCCGAGTGGAATGTGGTAGAGTTTCTAATCGATGTCATTCTGGTCACAAGTCAAGTTCCGTTTCAACTACCATTCCAGCGCCCGATCGAGGTTCTACTGAAGTCCGATGACTTCCCGATGGGCGACGAAAACGGCGGCGAAGCGAAGCTGCCGCTCGTCACCTTCGACAGCGACGGCGTCGTATCGAAAGCGGTTATGCGAAAGCCCCGAGAATTCCTCTTCATGAATCTGACGAATCCCCACTCTCCTCTGAAGTCGCAGAATGCATAGTAGATTTGTCACGCCTTCGTCGTAGTACTGTGAAAAGTTCGCTTCCAAACTAAGTAGGCAGCTGGCTGTTCCTCAATGTATACTGTCCTCAATCTATGGTCAGTCGTGAGGAGTACTACACAGGCGTAGCTGAGTTACGGTCTGTAGCTTGTGATCCGCCGACGTCCGTCTCGCCTCGTGTGAAACCCGTGCGCTAGCCCATTCGTCAGAGAGTAAACGTGACGGGAAGCTAGGGAAGTTTGCTTCTGTTGACGTGTGGCTGTCAAAGCCTACCTATACTCGACATTCGGCCCGAACCGGAAGCAACTGTTTTCCTGTGCCAGTGTCAAATTAGGGCGCAGCGGCTGTCGGCTTAGGCGATGGTGAAGCTGACGGACAACATCATCTACAGCCGCACCAAGAGCACGGCCGAGAGCGTGCGCAGACTCAACCTGTGGTACTGGATACTGTACTTTAGATGTTGTAGTGTGTTGTGAAGCGCGCGCTTCTGCTTCAGGGGCTGCGACGTGGACGACATCAGCATCGTGTCCAAGATGGCCAATCTGGAGGTCTTGTCGCTCAGGTAGGCGGTTGAAAGTTGCTGCTGTGATAGTACAGTATAGCATAGCCAGCCACAGATACCGTATGACCATACCTGTAACGCGCCCCCTCGGGGAGGGGGGGGGGGGGTAATCTGGATTTTGGGGTGGGGGGAGGGGGGGTTTCCAAAACCGAGGAGGGGGGGGGGGGGGTCAAAATGACCTAAAAATATGGACAAATAGTATGGAAATCTTGAAAAAAGAGGTTACAAATTTCCAAAAATCTCTTAATTTTGATGGAAAACAGCCTAAATATAGCGCCGCAGGCGAAAATTTGGCCATATTTAAGCGCCGCAGGCGAAAATTTTCGCAATTTTTGGGAGGGGGGGGGGTTTCAGGCTGGCTAGGGGGGGAGATCTCCGGCCAGGGGGGACCCCCCCCCCCCCCCCCCCCCCCCCCCAGCGTTACAGGTATGCGTATGACGTTTTGTCACTGCAATGGATTCTAGAAACAGTGCGGTCCGTCCAGTGAAACAGTGTGTGTTATGCATGTCACTGCGCGAAGTCGTTCCGTTCGCGCAGCAGCCGATATTTGTCGCCGCAATTGATGTGAAGTCTGCAACGCTGCGTGCCCAAGCGTAGTATTGGCGGGTGAGCCACATCGAGTAACAGTAAGGTGCGACGTGCAGTAACGCTGTCAACTCTGGGTCATCCTTTGCCACTTTCTACCGTAAAGTTACCGTGCCGCAGTTCTCAGCTCTTTGCAACTTGTTCGCACGCAATCCTCCATCAAACTCACAAATCGCGCACTTTAGCGTGAACCAGATCAGCGAGCTGGCGCCCATCGCCCACTGCGCGCAGCTGCAGGAGCTCTACCTGCGCAAGAACAACGTGGAGGACCTCAAGCAGGTCGACCACCTGACCCAACTGGCGCACCTGAGGGTGCTCTGGCTGGACGAGAACCCCTGCGCCCTGGCCCCGTCCTACAGGCACTACGTGCTGCACAAGCTGCCCAACCTCAGATCGCTCGATAATCAACGTGAGGGGACATTGGGATTGGATGGGTTTGATTGAGACTTAGATTTAGAACAGTTTGTTCCCCTGATAGGCTCAGCACAAGGCACAGATTGTTGCATGCCTGTTCTGAACTCAGTCAAGGCTCAAGCCTAACCCAGTCGAGCCTGAGAAATGAATGACACTGGCTCTCTTACACCATGACGCAAACGGCAGCGAGCAACTGTCTCATTCCCTATGCTTCAAACAAGGCGCCGTTTTGAGCGATTGAATGTAGGATGGAGCAACGCGACAAAGGCTCGCGTTGCGTATATATTTGGCCGCTTGTGTGGAGGAGGGGGAAAGGAGAAGGAAGCTAAACACAACGCTAGCATAGGACAATGAAAGAAGAGAGTGTCGAATCGACACTTTCTCCATTGTCATATGCTAGAACCTTGATGGTATGCGATCGCGCGCCTGCCTTCATTGCCGACCTCTGTAACACTCGTTATTTTACAGTGGTGACTCCAGAGGAAGTGGCCCTGGCGCACGAGGCCATGGCCATGACCGGATCCATGACCACTTCGATGCATCTGCAGTCACAGCAGAATCAGAACCCGTTTGAACAACGGCAGTACCAGCAGCCTCTGTCCACTTCTCGGTCACAGATGTCCGTGGGAAGCAGAGGAGGGGACGCCAGGGGCTCTTTGGATGACGCCAGCTACTTCGAGGACGGAGTGGGAGTTCCAGTGCGCTACCACCATCATAGGACGACGCCGAGACAAGTGAGCTTGCGTCGGCAGTTTGATTGATGAATCGGCACATCTTATCTTTATCTACCTTTGCAGTCCCAAAGCTACTACTCCCCTCGGAGGGAGGATGAGGACTTCGGCTTCTCTACTCAACATTCCATGACCCAGTTTGCGATGGACAGATCCCACTCGGTAGCCTTCCAAGACGACGACGAAGACGACGACCGCTACACCGTGGGCGCCGGTGGAATCTATTCCTCTTCGGTTCCACTGACCGAGGTACCGTATTCAATGCGAAACTACAGCGACCATACTCCAATAAGCGACTCTATTGTCTGTCTAAAACGTAAAAGCAGTTTTCCTAGCTTCTGTAGTGCCCAGTGCAGAACGAAAAACCTTCAATTCTGCATGTTCTAATCATGTTCATCATCGATAGTGCTTAGGTGAGGTTTTGTTGGACGTCATACACAGCATAATGATAGCGCCTTTCAGCGGAGCATTCTGCGAAATTGCATGCTAAAGCGATGACTGAGACTTGCCCTGAACAATAAGCTACACCCCCCCCCCCCCCTTGAAGGGGGTAGTTGCGGTTATTAGACAGAGGGTTGGCGATAATGCGTCCGGAGTTCTCGTAACCCTCTCCCAACTTCCCAGGTGGCCTACTACAATCCCGTGACCCCTTCCGAGGCCATGGAGCTCTCCATGTCCACTTCCATGCATCTTCCCACGGATCTGGCCACCGTTCTCGAATCGGAAGCAGTAGAAGCAGACGAGAGAACGGCAGAGTCGACCACTCCCTTCGAAGAAGAACCGAGCGCGGACGACAGCGCCGGAAGCGCCGAGGAAGCGACGCCGCGCAGCCTTATGGGTAGAAGCAGGAGCAGTGGAGGCGCGGCCGGAGGAAGGCGCGGCACATGGGAGGATTTCAGGTGCGTGCCTGAGATAGAGTGATGATTTGGGTAGATATTCACTGGGTGTAGACGGTTGTGTAGGGTCGCGTGTAGAAGTACCAAACGAAATTTGCGTAAATATTGCGCCGCGGGGGGAAATTGCCATCCTAGGCAAAGCTGTGCAGATTTCAAAAGCCGCGGGGAAAATTTGTCATTGTCTTTTTAGTCGTTTAGTAGCACATAGACAGAAATTATTCTGTTTGAGAATGGGGGGGGGGTGGTGATTGGCGGATGCAAGTGGCGATGTGGGGGCGTTTTGGTTGTACCGCTTTCGGCTTGAGGGATGGGCGGTTGCTCCTCTTCCTCGCCCCCCCCCCCCCCCGCGATTGCACGTACCATGCGCTGCTGATGGATTCCACTGTACTTCACGCAGCCAACTACCATTCAGCGTGGACGACGCCGACGAGGGCGTCGCCGCTAGGACCGACGCATTCCCCGATGGCGACGCTGTCGAGCAGCAGCAGCTTCTGATGACCTCCAGTCTGCCTCCCCAGGCCTCCATTCTCTCTCGAGCAGTCTCCTCCTACTCCACAGTATCCCCCCGACCGGCGGCCAGCGTGCTTCCCTACCGGCGCAGCACCAGTCAGGACGCGCGCAAGCAGCAGCAGCAGCCGCGCAGGATGCTGATGTCGAGCAGCGTGTACGCGCCCGGCGAGCGCCACCAGAGAAGGGGAAGGCAGCCGGCGGGAAGCGCCGCCGCCGCCGCCGTCCAGCACAGGACCTCGAGGTCGACCAGCCCCAGAAGGGTGGGTGACAACTGTCGTCGCATTCTGCAACTATAATCGCGCTCTAATCTAGCACGATGTATGACTGCTAGCAGTCGTTGTCTCTATCAGAGTTTTGGTTGGAAGGACACGAAAGTATGAACTACTGTTTGCTGGGTTTGCCAGCAGTCGATATTTGCTTCTAAGTCATGGCTTCTTACCTATCTAAATGTTGAGGTGATCTGTCGGCGCCTCTGAAGCAGTTGCTGCTACTTCCAGTTCCACCTGTAGTTTTTTCTGAGTGATTCTCGAGCGCATAGGTATACGGTACATCTACGTCATACAACTGGCGCTTCTTCAGCAGCGCATGGAGAACATCCTATCGGCCGTGGGCGTCCTACTGGACGAGTTGGATCAGGAGGGCCTGCGCGCCGTCGTCGAGCACGCGCAGAAGCGCATGAAGAAGCAGCGATGAGACAAATGAGAGAGAGAGCGCGCAATCAAAACGCTATAACAATGCACTGAGATGTGGATACAATCGCTTGCTGCACTCGCGTGTTGTGTCCAGCGTGTGTCTGTCTGCCAACAATCAAACCGCTGCACTTCCTTGCTATTTGTCTGTGTCGTGTGTCTTTGCGTCGTCCTCGCGCGAATCTCGACGGTTGTTTGTTCAAGCAGTATTTGGAAGCTTGCCAACAGAGCACCCGATCCGGTCGCCTCTTCTGCTTGTGTGCCGTGCTTTGCATTAGTACAGTATGCCAGCCTAAGACAATGCCGCGTTCGCTGTGATCTCACGTCGTCACTCGCATTGTGATCTCGACCGCTCGTCGCTTCGATCTCTGTGCAATTGTGTGAGCGCTCTGTTTCTGGTCTGATAAGAGCCAATTTTGACTGTTGTTCGCAATCAAAATTTGCCGCTTTTGTTGAAGTCGAACTGTATTCTTGTCCCGACTACTTGCGCACTTGAATGGGAAACTACAGTAGTGGATACGCGCGACTACGCAAGCCAACCTCTCACTAGGACCAACAAGTAACTCCGGCCGACTTCCGCTCGTCAAGAGACAGTACACGCTCAGCGCTGCCGCGAACGTATGTAATTTCAAATAGATTTCGCCGGCGAATTCACGACTACTACATTCAAAATAGAAGAGAAGCGACTACTGTACAATACAAGTAGTGTAGTACGAAGCACCTGGGTTGAGACACAGAGACATGCACGGAAAACGAGCGACGACCAAATAAAGCAATGGAAAGGAGCAGCGTCCGATACAGTACTACAGTTACCGTGGAAGTGTGACGTACAATACACTACCGTATTCACAAACCGGCCCAAAACAAGCAAGGTCGCGTAACACCAGAAGCAGCCAGCGTACAGAATCGAGACGCAAAACAGCGCGGCAAAACAAATCCAAACGCCCTACTTCTTCTTCTCCGGGTCGACTATGAACTTGCTGCGCTCGTCCTCCTGCGCCCACAGGTAGTCGGAGTAGACGTCGGGCGCCGGCGCCCGCTCTTCCTCCGGCTCGAACAACTCCACTTCCACCGTCGAGGGCGGCGCTTCCTGCAGCATCGTGTAGCTGCGGGGCGCGCCGACTGCGGCGCTTCTGGGCGCCACCGCCGTCGCCGCCGTCAGCGATTCCGTAGAAGCGACCGCGGAGAGGGGAGGGCGCGCCGTGTGGTAGGCGGTGAGAGGGCGCACTGCCGTGTGGGCGCTTCCCCGGAAGCTGATGGCCGTCGAGACTTGACTGGAGCTGGTGGCGCTGCTTGTGGTGGTGACGACGCTGCTGCTGCTGCCGCTCTCACTGACCAGTATCGCCGTCTCCACCGTCGTCGTCTTCGTCTGCCGACCCGTCACGTGCACGGAAGGAAGCGAGGAGACGACTCTGGCGCGAGGGGCGCTGGCCGGCTGAAGGGTTGAGTAAGTATACGGATATTCATCCACGTTGCATAGAAGCGTAGCGTGAAAGAGTGTGCTTCTCTGAGATAGACGTCACTCTGAAGCGACTACCTCACTGCGCGATACGACATTGCGATGATTCATCGATCCTACGATACGGCTTACCACATAGTAGCATCTAGTTGTGTGCCGTCTGTCTACCGTACTCGCTTCCCACCCTGTCTCCACTGCGAATGGCGCGAATCGAGCTCAGCAGCGGGGCGTCCACCCTTCGCATTGGGCGCTGCTTCTTCGGCAAGCCGGCGACTCCCACGTGCGTGTACTTGTAGTGTCGCAGTCTGTCCTTGTAGTAGCGTATGACGGTCCACACGAGGCAGAGGAACCAGAGGTAGAGGAAGAGAAGCAGAAGGAGCACCGTCGCCGCCAACAGACAGAAGTACTGGCGCCAGTAGACGCCCGTCAGACTGCGCGGCGAGGCTGGAGTGGATTGTGGGGATTACGGTAGTTGTAGTTTAGCAATCTGTACGGCGATTGATATAGAGTAAGGTACTTACACAAGTGCGGCGGTACCGTATGACGCAGAGTGCGCAAAGAAGGGAGCGCACAACTCTGGCGGCCGCAATTCTCAGCAGGGTTGACATTACAATTATCAGGCTCACAATCTAGCATACGTACCTTGCCGCAGGGTGTTACCAACACCTCGACGAATATTTCAGACCACTTGATGAACTGGGAAGCAAATGGCATCGGCTTTTACAACGTCATGTTTGAAAGCACGTATCTAACGCAAGAACAACGACAAAAAGTTGGCGTCACCGTGTATAACCTTCCAGTCTTCATACTACTCCAAAGGTCACACCGCTTCATCCATTTCCTCCCTAACCCTTCCTCATTCCTAATAAGGTTACGGTAGTTCTACCTCAACTACCGCCCTCTCTAGGAGCTCATTATCCCCATCCCAACCTTGTACGGCGCAGAGGGGGTAGGCGCTAGCTTGCGGGCCGACGTCGTCGAAAGTGCAGCCGCGGAACACTTCTGCTATGGCGACATTCTGTTCCCCATCCTCTCTGTAGGGGGTATTCGGGCCGTCGTTCGGCTGCCCTCCGCTCCAGTCCGTCAGTAGAGACTTGTAGGCACTGAATGGAAGAGAAGATACAGCAATAGCAAAGGAAGTCACCCTATACATACCTGTGCCTGGGATCGAAATTCTACTCAAATCTAGGCGCTAACGGTCAACAGATCAGTAGTTGAGCCAACAGAGGTCGTTGGGACTTACAGTAAGACACACAAAAAGCTGATTATCGGTCACCTGACGGTCGTCCGCCCATCGCTGCCCACCCAGAACCAGTCGGCGTCCACCCTTCGCTGGCTACTGCTTCTCTCGTACGTCGACTGGCGAATGCCCAGCCAAAACTGGCTGATTTTCTCTGAAATGAGGAGAGTGCACACTTTTTGCACCTGACGTGGAAAACTCTCAAGCTTATTCACCATTCGGCGCTTCGGCCTCCAGAAAGTCGGCGATGTGCCTGGGCCTAACTTCAATTGGGAGAGAGCCGTTTGCGACCATTTTTCTACAGATGGAGACGGCCTCTGAGCGCGTCGTCTCCTCCCACTTCCCCATCTTGAGACAGAGACCCTTGGAGCTCTCGGGACCAGTGCCCAAGGCCAAATGCCACTTGGCCTCGCATTTCCAAGCTGAGAGACGAGATAGGTATGCTATCTCACATAATGGAAGCAGCTAAGGAAGCGCCACATAGCTACTACCGCTGGCGCTGCACTGGGCGTCCACGCCGCACATGTTGGCGAAGTCGTCTAGGACCGATCTGTAGCGCAGGAAGAGAACGATGACCAGTACGCAGCCGGCAATGCAGATCGCGCACTTGACCAGCTGAACAGAGAGGCGCTAGTTTATGGCGCAGTCTGATTGCGCGTAACAGGCGCAAGCACCTGACAAAGCGCGGCCACGAAGAGCGCGCGGTAGCTGTCGTTGTAGAGACCGGCGATCCAACAGAAGAGACCCACAAGGGAGGCGCCGATCAGGCCTCCTTCCACGTAGAGCAGGAACCACCACCTAAAACAGAAAGCGTAGTAGAAGCGACTATCACACTTTCACGGCAATTTACTCCGGAAACTACCGCGCGCACCATCGGTGGTCGACCTCGGCGAGGCGCGCCTCGGTGGGATGCATCGAGAGAATGGCGTTGTCGTCGTCGTCCACGTAGAATACGCGGAAGCCGACTCGCAGTCCGATACTGACGCCCATCAACAGCACAACCAGAACGTCCCACTTGACGGCCCGAATGGCCGCTTCCTACAGCGAAGAATGCGCCAATTCAACAAACTAACAAAATTGCATCGATTCGATTTCAAGTTCGCGCGTCGCCGCCGCGCACTTCTCCGTGCAGCTGGCCGCAGCAGCTCAAGTAGAGGGGGTCGTTCTTGTTGAAGGGCTTCTCTTCCACTTCGAGCGTCTCGAACTGATCTCGTTCGAGCTCCTCCACGGTCGCCGCCGGCGCCGAACTCTCTTTGGACCTATGGCGCCGCCTTCTCGCAGATTTCGCCGGCCGACCGCTGCCGCTGCCTTGGAGGGACATTGCGCGTCTGATTTCACAGTCTCAAGTGCAACCAAAACTTCTAAACAAATTCGGTCGGTCCAAGATTCCTGCACAAGCTGTCCCCGCAAAATACCACATCTCAAAACAAGGTTCCCAGTATTCTACAGTAATCCAATTTGAAATTCAAATGAGCAAGAAATCGACGGAAGCGCTTGTGATATACGCAGTTGTTCCTACGGTACAAATTTGAAATTTCGCCGGTTCGCACACGAAGCGCCACCAAATTTTCGATTAAGTGGGAATTTGTAGAAATGACCAATGACACACAAACACAGCATGAACGGCTATTAGTATTCCACGACCCAACGACCCACGACCCAATCCACGACCCACGACCCAATCCACGACCCAAATCAGAAAAAGCGCATTGTGACTTGAGAAGGCCTACCGTATGATTATTTTGAGTAGACAGAGACGGCAGAAACTTAAAATGACAGACGTAACGAATTTGGGTTGCACCATGGGTTTCTGGGGTGCAGATTATAATTTGGCATTGGTTTAGCGTGTTGATGATGCTTGCTGTTAATCTTTATGAAGTCCCCTGAATTTTTGCCAAGTAAGTAAAATATTCAGGCCATAATTTTCGCAAAAGTGGATCGATTTTGGTGATTTTTTTGGGCATGTTGTAGTCCTTCAGATGCTTTACGAAGCGTGACTGGAACAACTCCCTAGGTGGTCCGCCACGGGAGTATGGTAAAAACTTGAATTTTAAGAATATTTTCAGCCTTTAAAAATCATAACTCGAGTTTGCGATGGTGGATCCTCACTGATTTCTACTCTGACTTGGAGACTTCAAGACTTGTATGGCCTTTCGATCGAGACCAAGATTGCCAAGATTGCTTTTGTTGTTCGGGAGATCCGCAGTGGCAAAGGTGCTGGGTCCTGAGTGGAAAACTGGGATTTCGACCTTGGTTTTGGGCTGGAAATCACTCCTTTAGCGGCAAAGTGACCGAAGCAACGTGTTCAGCGTCGACGATGTGTCTTGACAATTTTTAGGTACTGCACCCCAGCCAAATTTTTAATTGGGTCAAATTTTCGAAATTGAGTTTTCACTTGTCTCGAGCTTTTCGACGACGCTGAACACGAATCTGGTGTTTTTCTGCGATTTTTGATGCAGCTACCCCGATTTCAGCACCCGGTCGGCCAAGAATTAGGTCCCTGAGGCGAATTTTTCAATTGAGTTGACAGTTGTGTCTGGGCTTTCTGACGCCGCAGAACATGAATCCGACATCTGTTAGGCGAGTTGCGACCTTCTGGAAGTTGTCAAATTGCGCAGATTTAAATTTGAATTTGGGATTTACCATAGCAAACAGTGGGCCTGACCCAAACTTTCTGCACTGAAGAACTCGGGAACGGGCCAATTTTGTGGGAATGCAACACTGGTTTGGCTTTCCTGTGCCCATCTGCTGAAACAATCATGCGGAGTGCCTAGCTGACACTTAGTTTAGACACTCATTCAAATTTTAGTCTGTTCGGGTACAAAAAGTTCTAAAATAGCAACACAGGCAAAAAAATTTAGCGACTTCCATTAGGAAATTTCTCTGGAATTGCACCGCAGTCCAAAATTTGTTGCTAGGAATGTAACTACTACCCCCCACCCAATCTTGGACCAACCGGAACGGGAATCTTGTTCTTGTTGTCGATCGAACCCCCCCCCCCCCCCCCCCTGGACTGACAATAAAGCAGCAAAAGTGTAGGAAATTTTCTGCATATCAGTTTGAAAATTGTCAAAGTATTCACCGGCAGTGTTATCTTTGAACAGTTGAATCTTTTGAGGTAGATCTTTAAATGGTTCAGGGCGCTGCATCATACATGGAGAACTTTCAATGGCTACCCAGCGCTTCAGAAGTATTTATTTGGCGACGTTTCGCTGGCTTTCCAGCCAGCTTCCTCAGCTGGGTTATTACGCAAATACTGAAGTGATTGGGTTTTGGCCTGAGGAAGCTGGCTAGAAAGCCAGCGAAACGTCACCAAATGAATACTTCTGAAGCGCTGGGTAGCCATTGAAAGTTCTCCATCTTTTGAGGTATTCTCCATGAAAAATAGGATGAAATAAGGTATTATTTTCACTTTTTGGGCATCTTATACTGCTTTTCAGAGCAATTTTGGAACTCGACTTTGGCCCTCTGGACACCCACCCCCCCCCCCCCCCTCAATCCTCAAATCACAGCAGAAGTATCCTTCACAAGGTTGACGAGCAATCGCACCTAGTATGTCGAAATACTTTATGCACAGAATGCAAAAAATTATGCGCAGAAGTGAAGAATGTGTTTCTTAACAGAAACATGTCCACCATAAAATTCTACCCACTGTACAATTTTCAGTCCTCTACATACAGGCGATCACGAGAAATTCCATAATTCTTAGCCGCAGCTGCCGTTTGACCTTTCTGCCGTCTCTGTCTACTCGGAATGGTCATACGGTAGGACGTCTCAAGTCGCAATGCGCTTTTTAGCACTCCGACCCCAAAAGGGGCGGAGTGCTATAGTGGAGCTGACACCGACTAACTTTTTTGCCCCAAGATTTCTCGCGCGTGGTTCACCCGATTTGGACGGGGTTTTTTTTATTCGATAGCTCTCGAGGGATACTAGGGGTGCTCGGGCCTTCGTTTTTTTCGCGTGGTGGAAAATTTTTGAGAAAAATTCAAAAATTTGAAAATTTACTTACTGAGAGGGTGTTCCCCTGAGGCTACTTTTTGGAATCATGGACCGATTTCGATGTCCTTTGGATATGTTATAGCCCTCGACGAGAGCTTTTGCGGAAACAAAATCCCGAGCCAATCGGCCGACGCGTTCTCGGGTTACGGTAGCCGAAAGTGGTTTTTTGACAAAA